>JAVRKA010000349.1:0-154937 GCA_034508555.1 Venustoraphidia nigricollis
ATATCTGGAAAGCCTATCGGCACCTATATTTGAAATGCCTTTCGGCATTTATATCTGAAATGCCTATCGACACCTATTTTTAAAATGTCAATCGGCAAATATATCTGAAATGCCTATCGGCACCTATATCTGAAATGCCTATCGGCACCAATTTTTGAAATGCCTATCGGAAACTACATCTGAAATGCCTAGCAGCACCTATATTTAAAATGCCTATCGGCAACCATATCTGGAATGCTTATCGGCACCTATATTTGAAATGCCTATCGGCTTCTATATCTGAAATGCCTATCAGCACCTATTTTTAAAATGCCAATCGGCAACTATATCTGAAATGCCTATCGGCACCTATATCTGAAATGCCTATCGGCACTAATTTTTGAAATGCCTATCGGAAACTACATCTGAAATGCCTAGCAGCACCTATTTTTGAAATGCCTATCGGCAACCATATCTGGAATGCCTATCGGCACCTATATTTGAAATGCCTATCGGCTTCTATATCTGAAATGCCTATCGACACCTATTTTAAAATGCCAATTGGCAACTATATCTGAAATGCCTATCGGCACCTATATCTGAAATGCCTTTCGGTACCTATTTTTGAAATGCCTATCGGAAACTACATCTGAAATGCCTATCAGCACTTATATTTGAAATGCCTATCGGCAACCATATCTGGAATGCCTATCGGCACCTATTTTTGAAATGCCTATCCGCTTCTATATCTGAAATGCCCATCGGCACCTATTTTTAAAATGCCAATCGGCAACTATATCTGAAATGCCTATCGGCACCTATATCTGAAATGCCTATCGGCACCTATTTTTGAAATGCCTTTTGGAAACTACATCTGAAATGCCTATCTGCTCCTATATTGAAATGCCTTTTGGCAACCATATCTGAAATGCCTATCGACACCTATATTTGAAATACCTATCGGCTTCTATATCTGAAATGCCTATCGGCACCTGTTTTTAAAATGCCAACCGGCAACTATATCTAAAATGCCTATCGGCACCTATTTTTAAAATGCCAATCGGCAACTATATCTGTAATGCCTATCGGCACCTATATCTGAAATGCCTCAAGGCACCTATTTTTGAAATGCCTATCGGAAACAACAACTGAAATGCCTATCAGCACCAATATTTGCAATGCCTATCAGCAACCATATCTGAAATGCCTATCGACACCTATATTTGAAATACCTATCGGCTTCTATATCTGAAATGCCTATCGGCACCTATTTTTAAAATGCCAATCAGCAACTATATCTGAAATGCCTATCGGCACCTATATCTGAAATGCCTATCGGCACCAATTTTTGAAATGCCTATCGGAAACTACATCTGAAATGCCTATCAGCACCTATATTTGAAATGCCTATCGGCAACCATATCTGAAATGCCTATCGGCACCTATATTTGAAATGCCTATCGGCTTCTATATCTGAAATCCCTATCGACACCTATTTTTAAAATGCCAATTGGCAACTATTTCTGAAATGCCTATCGGCACCTATATCTGAAATGCCTATCGGTACCTATTTTTGAAATGCCTATCGGAAACTACATCTGAAATGCCTATCAGCAGTTATATTTGAAATGCCTATCGGCAACCATATCGGGAATGCCTATCGGCACTTATATTTGAAATGCCAAACGGCTTCTATATCTGAAATGCCTATCGGCACCTAGTTTTAAAATGCCAATCGGCAACTATATCTGAAATGCCTATCGGCACCTATAATTTAAATGCCTATCGGAACCTATTTTTTAAATGCCTATCGGAAACAACATCTGAAATGACTATCAGCACCTATATTTGAAATGCCTATCGGCAACCATATCTGGAATGCCTATCGACACCTATATTTGAAATACCTATCGGCTTCTATATCTGAAATGCCTATCGGCACCTGTTTTTAAAATGCCTATCGGCAACTATATCTGAAATGCCTATCGGCACCTATATCTGAAATGCCTATCGGCATCAATTTTTGAAATGCCTATCGGAAACTACAAAAAAAATGCCTATCAGCACCTTTATTTGAAATGCCTATCGGCAACCACTTCAGAAATGCCTATCGGCACCTACATCAGAAATGCCTTTCGGCATTTATATCTGAAATGCCTATCGACACCTATATTTGAAATGCCTATCGGCACCTATATTTTAAATGCCTATCGGCAACTATATCTGATATGCCTATCGGCACCTATTTTTGAAATGCCTATCGGCAACTATATCTGATATGCCTATCGGCACCTATATCTGAAATGCCTATCGGCACCTATTTTTGAAATGCCTATCGGAAACTACATCTAAAATGCCTATCGGCACCTATTTTTAAAATGCCAAACGGCAACTATATCTGAAATGCCTATAGGCACCTATGTCTGAAATGCCTATCGGCACCTATTTTTGAAATGCCTATCGGAAACTATATCTAAAATGCCTATCAGCACCTATATTTGAAATGCCTATCGGCAACCATAACTGAAATGCCTATCGACACCTATATTTGAAATACCTATCGGCTTCTATATCTGAAATGCCTATCGGCACCTATTTTTAAAATGCCAATCGGCAACTATATCTGAAATGCCTATCATCACCTATATCTGAAATGCCTATCGGCACCAATTTTTGAAATGCCTATCGGAAACTACATCTGAAATGCCTATCAGCACCTATATTTGAAATGCCTATCGGCCACCATATCTGGAATGCCTATCGGCACCTATATTTGAAATGCCTATCGGCTTCTATATCTGAAATGCCTATCGACACCTATTTTTAAAATGCCAATTGGCAACTATATCTGAAATGCCTATCGGCACCTATATCTGAAATGCCTATCGGTACCTATTTTTGAAATGCCTATTGGAAACTACATCTGAAATGCCTATCAGCACTTATATTTGAAATGCCTATCGGCAACCATATCTGGAATGCCTATCGACACCTATATTTGAAATGCCAATCGGCTTCTATATCTGAAATGCCTATCGGCAACTATTTTTAAAATGCGAATCGGCAACTATATCTGTAATGCCTATCGGCACCTATATCTGAAATGCCTATCGGCACCTATTTTTGAAATGCCTATCGGAAACTACATCTGAAATGCCTATCAGCACCTATATTTGAAATGCCTATCGGCAAACATATCTGGAATGCCTATCGGCATGCCTATCGGCTTCTATATCTGAAATGCCTATCGGCACCTATTTTTAAAATGCCAATCGGCAACTATATCTGAAGTGCCTATCGGCACCTATATCTGAAATGCCTATCGGCACCTATTTTTGAAATGCCTATCGAAAACTACATCTGAAATGCCTATCAGCACCTATATTTGAAATGCCTATCGGCAACCACATCAGAAATGCCTATCGGCACCTATATCTGAAATGATTTTCGGCATTTATATCTGAAATGCCTATCGACACCTATATTTGAAATGCCTATCATCACCTATATTTTAAATGCCTATCGGCAACTCTATCTGATATGCCTATCGGCACCTATATCTGAAATGCCTATCGGCACCTATTTTTGAAATGCCTATCAGAAACTACATCTAAAATGCCTATCGGCACCTATTTTTAAAATGCCAATCGGAAACTGTATCTGAAATGCCTATCGGCACATATTTTTGAAATGCCTATCGGAAACTACATCTGAAATGCCTATCAGCACCTATATTTGAAATGCCTATCGGCAACCATATCTGGAATGCCAATCGGCAACTATATCTGAAATGCCTATCGGCACCTATATCTGAAATGCCTATCCGCACTTATATCTGAAATGCCTATCGACACCTATTTTTAAAATGCCAATCGGCAACTATATCTGTAATGCCTATCGGCACCTATATCTGAAATGCCTATCGGCACTAATTTTTGAAATGCCTATCGGAAACTACATCTGAAATGCCTAGCAGCACCTATATTTGAAATGAACATATCGGCAACCATATCTGGAATGCCTATCGGCACCTATATTTGAAATGCCTATCGGCTTCTATATCTGAAATGCCTATCGACACCTATTTTAAAATGCCAATTGGCAACTATATCTGAAATGCCTATAGGCACCTATATCTTAAATGCCTATCGGTACCTATTTTTGAAATGCCTATCGGAAACTACATCTGAAATGCCTATCAGCACTTATATTTGAAATGCCTATCGGCAACCATATCTGGAATGCCTATCGGCACCTATTTTTGAAATGCCTATCGGCTTCTATATCTGAAATGCCCATCGGCACCTATTTTTAAAATGCCAATCGGCAACTATATCTGAAATGCCTATCGGCACCTATATCTGAAATGCCTATCGGCACCTATTTTTGAAATGCCTTTTGGAAACTACATCTGAAATGCCTATCTGCTCCTATATTGAAATGCCTTTTGGCAACCATATCTGAAATGCCTATCGACACCTATATTTGAAATACCTATCGGCTTCTATATCTGAAATGCCTATCGGCACCTGTTTTTAAAATGCCAACCGGCAACTATATCTCAAATGCCTATCGGCACCTATTTTTAAAATGCCAATCGGCAACTATATCTGTAATGCCTATCGGCACCTATATCAGAAATGCCTATCGGCACGTATTTTTGAAATGCCTATCGGAAACTACAACTGAAATGCCTATCAGCACCAATATTTGAAATGCCTATTAGCAACCATATCTGAAATGCCTATCGACACCTATATTTGAAATACCTATCGGCTTCTATATCTGAAATGCCTATCGGCACCTATTTTTAAAATGCCAATCAGCAACTATATCTGAAATGCCTATCGGCACCTATATCTGAAATGCCTATCGGCACCAATTTTTGAAATGCCTATCGGAAACTACATCTGAAATGCCTATCAGCACCTATATTTAAAATGCCTATCGGCAACCATATCTGGAATGCACATCGGCACCTATATTTGAAATGCCTATCGGCTTCTATATCTGAAATGCCTATCGGCACCTATTTTTAAAATGCCAATCGGCAACTATATCTGAAATGCCTATCGCACCTATATCTAAAATGCCTATCGGCACCTATTTTTGAAATGCCTATCGGAAACTACATCTGAAATGCCTATCAGCACCTATATTTGAAATGCCTATCGGCAACCATATCTGGAATGCCTATCGGCACCTATATTTGAAATGCCTATCGGCTTCTATATCTGAAATCCCTATCGACACCTATTTTTAAAATGCCAATTGGCAACTATTTCTGAAATCCCTATCGGCACCTATATCTGAAATGCCTATCGGTACCTATTTTTGAAATGCCTATCGGAAACTTCATCTGAAATGCCTATCAGCACTTATATTTGAAATGCCTATCGGCAACCATATCGGGAATGCCTATCGGCACCTATATTTGAAATGCCAAACGGCTTCTATATCTGAAATGCCTATCGGCACCTAGTTTTAAAAAGCCAATCGGCAACTATATCTGAAATGCCTATCGGCACCTATATCTGAAATGCCTATCGGCACCTATTTTTGAAATGCCTTTCGGAAACTACATCTGAAATGCCTATCTGCTCCTAAATTTGAAATGCCTATCGGCAACCATATCTGAAATGCCTATCGACACCTATATTTGAAATACCTATCGGCTTCTATATCTGAAATGCCTATCGGCACCTGTTTTTAAAATGCCAATCGGCAACTATATCTGAAATGCCTATCGGCACCTATATCTGAAATGCCTATCGGCATCAATTTTTGAAATGCCTATCGGAAACTACATCTATAATGCCTATCAGCACCTTTATTTGAAATGCCTATCGGCAACCACATCAGAAATGCCTATCGGCACCTATATCTGAAGTGCCTTTCGGCATTTATATCTGAAATGCCTATCGACACCTATATTTGAAATGCCTATCGGCACCTATATTTTAAATGCCTATCGGCAACTATATCTGATATGCCTATCGGCACCTATTTTTGAAATGCCTATCGGCAACTATATCTGATATGCCTATCGGCACCTATATCTGAAATGCCTATCGGCACCTATTTTTGAAATGCCTATCGGAAACTACATCTAAAATGCCTATCGGCACCTATTTTTAAAATGCCAAACGGCAACTATATCTGAAATGCCTATAGGCACCTATGTCTGAAATGCCTATCGGCACCTATATTTGAAATGCCTATCGGCTTCTATATCTGAAATGCCTATCGACACCTATTTTTAAAATGCCAATTGGCAACTATATCTGAAATGCCTATCGGCACCTATATCTGAAATGCCTATCGGTACCTATTTTTGAAATGCCTATCGGAAACTACATCTAAAATGCCTATCAGCACTTATATTTGAAATGCCTATCGGCAACCATATCTGGAATGCCTATCGGCACCTATATTTGAAATGCCAATCGGCTTCTATATCTGAAATGCCTATCGGCACATATTTTTAAAATGCGAATCGGCAACTATATCTGTAATGCCTATCGGCACCTATATCTGAAATGCCTATCGGCACCTATTTTTGAAATGCCTATCGGAAACTACATCTGAAATGCCTATCAGCACCTATATTTGAAATGCCTATCGGCAAACATATCTGGAATGCCTATCGGCACGTATATTTGAAATGCCTATCGGCTTCTATATCTGAAATGCCTATCGGCAACTATTTTTAAAATGCCAATCGGCAACTATATCTGAAGTGCCTATCGGCACCTATATCTGAAAAGCCTATCGGCACCTATTTTTGAAATGCCTATCGAAAACTACATCTGAAATGCCTATCAGCACCTATATTTGAAATGCCTATCGGCAACCACATCAGAAATGCCTATCGGCACCTATATTTGAAATGCCTATCGGCTTCTATATCTGAAATGCCTATCGGCACCTATTTTTAAAATGCCAATCGGCAACTATATCTGAAGTGCCTATCGGCAACTATATCTGATATGCCTATCGGCACCTATTTTTGAAATGCCTATCGGCAACTATATCTGATATGCCTATCGGCACCTATATCTGAAATTCCTATCGGCACCTATTTTTGAAATGCCTATCGGAAACTACATCTAAAATTCCTATCGGCACCTATTTTTAAAATGCCAAACGGCAACTATATCTGAAATGCCTATAGGCACCTATGTCTGAAATGCCTATCGGCACCTATTTTTGAAATGCCTATCGGAAACTACATCTATAATGCCTATCAGCACCTATATTTGAAATGCCTATCGGCAACCATAACTGAAATGCCTATCGACACCTATATTTGAAATACCTATCGGCTTCTATATCTGAAATGCCTATCGGCACCTATTTTTAAAATGCCAATCGGCAACTATATCTGAAATGCCTATCGGCACCTATATCTGAAATGCCTATCGGCACCAATTTTTGAAATGCCTATCGGAAACGACATCTGAAATGCCTATCGGAAACTACATCTGAAATGCCTATCAGCACCTATATTTGAAATGCCTATCGGCCACCATATCTGGAATGCCTATCGGCACCTATATTTGAAATGCCTATCGGCTTCTATATCTGAAATGCCTATCGACACCTATTTTTAAAATGCCAATTGGCAACTATATCTGAAATGCCTATCGGCACCTATATCTGAAATGTCTATCGGTACCTATTTTTGAAATGCCTATCGGAAACTACATCTAAAATGCCTATCAGCACTTATATTTGAAATGCCTATCGGCAACCATATCTGGAATGCCTATCGGCACCTATATTTTAAATGCCAATCGGCTTCTATATCTGAAATGCCTATCGGCACCTATTTTTAAAATGCGAATCGGCAACTATATCTGTAATGCCTATCGGCACCTATATCTGAAATGCCTATCGGCACCTATTTTTGAAATGCCTATCGGAAACTACATCTGAAATGCCTATCAGCACCTATATTTGAAATGCCTATCGGCAAACATATCTGGAATGCCTATCGGCACCTATATTTGAAATGCCTATCGGCTTCTATATCTGAAATGCCTATCGGCACCTATTTTTAAAATGCCAATCGGCAACTATATCTGAAGTGCCTATCGGCACCTATATCTGAAATGCCTATCGGCACCTATTTTTGAAATGCCTATCGAAAACTACAACTGAAATGCCTATCAGCACCTATATTTGAAATGCCTATCGGCAACCACATCAGAAATGCCTATCGGCACCTATATCTGAAATGATTTTCGGCATTTATATCTGAAATGCCTATCGACACCTATATTTGAAATGCCTATCATCACCTATATTTTAAATGCCTATCGGCAACTATATCTGATATGCCTATCGGCACCTATATCTGAAATGCCTATCGGCACCTATTTTTGAAATGCCTATCAGAAACTACATCTAAAATGCCTATCGGCACCTATTTTTAAAATGCCAATCGGCAAATATATCTGAAATGCCTATCGGCACCTATTTTTGAAATGCCTATCGGAAACTACATCTGAAATGCCTATCAGCACCTATATTTGAAATGCCTATCGGCAACCATATCTGAAATGCCTATCGACACCTATATTTGAAATACCTATCGGCTTCTATATCTGAAATGCCTATCGGCACTTATTTCTAAAATGCCAATCGGCAACTATATCTGAAATGCCTATCGGCACCTATTTTTGAAATGCCTATCGGAAACTACATCTGAAATGCCTATCAGCACCTATATTTGAAATGCCTATCGGCAACCATATCTGGAAAGCCTATCGGCACCTATATCTGAAATGCCTTTCGGCATTTATATCTGAAATGCCTATCGACACCTATTTTTAAAATGTCAATCGGCAAATATATCTGAAATGCCTATCGGCACCTATATCTGAAATGCCTATCGGCACCAATTTTTGAAATGCCTATCGGAAACTACATATGAAATGCCTAGCAGCACCTATATTTGAAATGCCTATCGGCAACCATATCTGGAATGCCTATCGGCACCTATATTTGAAATGCCTATCGGCTTCTATATCTGAAATGCCTATCGGCACCTATTTTTAAAATGCCAATCGGCAACTATATCTGAAATGCCTATCGGCACCTATATCTGAAATGCCTATCGGCACCTATTTTTGAAATGCCTATCGGAAACTACATCTGAAATGCCTATCAGCACCTATATTTGAAATGCCTATCGGCAACCATATCTGGAATGCCAATCGGCAACTATATCTGAAATGCCTATCGGCACCTATATCTGAAATGCCTATCCGCACCTATATCTGAAATGCCTATCGACACCTATTTTTAAAATGCCAATCGGCAACTATATCTGTAATGCCTATCGGCACCTATATCTGAAATGCCTATCGGCACTAATTTTTGAAATGCCTATCGGAAACTACATCTGAAATGCCTAGCAGCACCTATATTTGAAATGAACATATCGGCAACCATATCTGGAATGCCTATCGGCACCTATATTTGAAATGCCTATCGGCTTCTATATCTGAAATGCCTATCGACACCTATTTTAAAATGCCAATTGGCAACTATATCTGAAATGCCTATCGGCACCTATATCTGAAATGCCTTTCGGTACCTATTTTTGAAATGCCTATCGGAAACTACATCTGAAATGCCTATCAGCACTTATATTTGAAATGCCTATCGGCAACCATATCTGGAATGCCTATCGGCACCTATTTTTGAAATGCCTATCGGCTTCTATATCTGAAATGCCCATCGGCACCTATTTTTAAAATGCCAATCGGCAACTATATCTGAAATGCCTATCGGCACCTATATCTAAAATGCCTATCGGCACCTATTTTTGAAATGCCTTTTGGAAACTACATCTGAAATGCCTATCTGCTCCTATATTGAAATGCCTTTTGGCAACCATATCTGAAATGCCTATCGACACCTATATTTGAAATACCTATCGGCTTCTATATCTGAAATGCCTATCGGCACCTGTTTTTAAAATGCCAACCGGCAACTATATCTAAAATGCCTATCGGCACCTATTTTTAAAATGCCAATCGGCAACTATATCTGTAATGCCTATCGGCACCTATATCTGAAATGCCTATCGGCACCTAATTTTGAAATGCCTATCGGAAACTGTAATATATTTAAATGTTTTTAAAATATAACAAAATCATTATTTTAATTAAATATTTTATTTAATGTTACTGGTTTGATAGGTTCCACAAGAGTGTCTTTACAAAAAGTATTTAAACATAAAACTATTCATTATTATATAACAAACTAAATATAATTGTATAATCAATGTCATTCAATATTCAACATCTCCCGTTTTTTAAATTATTTTTCGCTTTAGAAACAAAATAAATATAATTCGTTTTATTTAATTTTAATTTTAATTAATTATTATTGTAATGTTAATCTGTCTGGAGGTTTTACAATTCTTCCAGACTTAGTTTGTACGTTTGTGTATGATACAGATTGCTCATCAAATAACATACTTAAATCAGTTACATCGTCAAGTGAATCATCAGAATCATTTAAATCATTAGAATCGACTACCACATTGTTATCGTAATTCAGTGGATTCAAAAATCTGCGATTTCGTTCAATCACTGAATCATGATTCATTTTAATTTTATAAGATCTTGGTTTATCATTTTGTTTTACAATTTCACCTTCTTCCCATTGTTTTTTGTTTAATTTTCTAATACCTTTTCTCCTTCTTTCAAAGTAGAAAGTGGTTTAGCACTTTTGTCATAAATTTGTTTTTGTTGAAGCTGTTTATTTTTTAAATTTTCATAATGAGATTCTGAATGATCACTTTTTAAACTTATTGGTAAAATCCCTCTCAGTTTTCTTCCCATTAATAATTCTGATGGAGATTTACCATTAAGTTCTAACGGAGTATTTCGAAGTTCCAGCAATGACAAGTATGGATCTTTATTGTCAGCTTTAGCTTTATATAACATATTTTTAACAGTTTGTATGTGCCTTTCAGCCATTCCGTTTGACTGACTGTATTTTGCACTACTTGTTATGTGTTCAAATTCCCACTGATTGCTAAAATTTTTAAATTCCAGACTACTGAATTGAGGTCCATTGTCAGAAATTATTGTTTCAGGTATTCCATGTCTTGAAAATATTGACTTTAATTGATTTATTACAGCTACACTGGTTGTACTTGTCATTTTTGGAATTTCAATAAATTTACTAAAATAGTCTACAATCATTAAATAATTTATATTATCAAACATAAATAAATCAACACCAAGTTTTTGCCATGCTCTTTTTGGTAATTCATGAGGAATTAGAGGTTCTTTTTGTAATTTATTTTGATATAATTTGCATGTATAGCATTTACTAATTAAATTTTCAATGTCTTTCGTCATGTTTGGCCAAAAAATGCATTGCTTCGCTCTATTATTACATTTATTAACACCCAAGTGATTAAAATGAATTTTTTGTAATAATTCGTGTCTCAAGGACTTAGGAACAACTAGCCTATTATCTAAGAATATTAGATCATCGTAAATTGTTAAGTTATTTTTATATTTTTTGTATAAATTCGAATGACAATTTTTCCAATTATTTCTTATACATTTTTTTAAATTTTGCATTTCTAAATCGTTAATTGTTTCATTTTTAAATTTTTCCAATTGATTTTTAGTTATATTTAAATTTTCAATTAGTGAAAAAACATGACATTCAATATCATCATCTATTTGAGAATATTCATGTGAAGTAGTTGCTCTACTCAACGTATCTGCAATGTACATATTTTTTCCAGGGACATGTTTGATATTAATATCATAAGAAAGGAGTTTTAACATTATGCGTTGTAGTCTTTGAGGACATGATGATAATGGTTTATTGAAAATACTAATTAAGGGTTTGTGATCTGTTTCGACATTAATTTTTCGACCAAATGTGTATTGTGAAAATCGATCACAGCCATATAGAACTGCATATAACTCTTTTTCAATTTGTGAGTAATTCTTTTGAGTTTCATTTAGTGCTTTTGAAGCATATGCAACGGGTCTTCCTTCTTGCATAATTGTAGCGCCAACACCGTTTTGAGAAGCATCTACTGATAAAGTTAATGGTTGGTCTACATCAAAGAATTTTAAAACAGGGGGGTTGACTAATAAGTCTTTTAGTTTGTTAAAGGATTCAGTTTGTTTCGGACCCCAAAACCAAGAGATATTTTTCTTTAAGATTTCTCGTAATGGACTTGTAATTTCTGAGAAATTAGGAATAAAACGGCTTACATAAGTAGTCATGCCCAGAAATCTTTGAACTGCTTTTTTATCATCCGGTTGAGACATGTTTATTATTGCTTTGATTTTATTTTTATCTGGTTCTATGCCTTTATTTGAAATTTTGTGACCTAAGAACACAAGTTCTTGTACACAAATTTTTGATTTATTTTTGTTAAATGTTAAACCATATTTACTCGCTCTTTCAAGAACTGATTTCAAAATTTTATTATGTTCTTCCAGAGAGTCAGCCCATATTAAAATATCGTCAATATAAATTTTTACGTTTTCAATATCATCAAAAATTTGTTTAATAATTTTTTGGAAAATTTCTGATGCAGAGCTTATTCCGTATGGAAGTCGTAAATAACAATATCTCCCAAATGGCGTATTGAAAGTGCAAAGTAATGAACTATCCTTATGTAATGGAACTTGCCAAAACCCTTGACTCGCATCTAAGGTCGTAAAGTATTTAGCATTTTTTATTTTACAAATTATTTCATCAATTTCTGATATAGTTTCCGATAGGCATTTCAAAAATTGGTGCCGATAGGCATTTCAGATATAGGTGCCGATAGGCATTTCAGATATAGTTGCCGATTGGCATTTTAAAAATAGGTGTCGATAGGCATTTCAGATATAAATGCCGAAAGGCATTTCAGATATAGGTGCCGATAGGCATTCCAGATATGGTTGCCGATAGGCATTTCAAATATAGTTGCTGATAGGCATTTCAGATGTAGTTTCCGATAGGCATTTCAAAAATAGGTGCCGATAGGCATTCCAGATATGGTTGCCGATAGGCATTTCAGATATAGTTGCCGATTGGCATTTTAAAACTAGGTGCCGATAGGCATTTCAGATATAGTTGCCGATTGACTGTTTAAAAATAGGTGTCGATAGGCATTTCAGATATAGAAGCCGATAGGCATTTCAAATATAGGTGCCGATAGGCATTCCAGATATGGTTGCCGATAGGCATTTCAAATATAGGTGCTGATAGGCATTTTAGATGTAGTTTCCGATAGGCATTTCAAAAATTGATGCCGATAGGCATTTCAGATATAGGTGCCGATAGTCATTTCAGATATAGTTGCCGATTGGCATTTTAAAAACAGGTGCCGATAGGCATTTCAGTTATAGAAGCCGATAGGTATTTCAAATATAGGTGTCGATAGGCATTCCAGATATGGTTGCCGATAGGCATTTCAAATTTAGGACCAGATAGGCATTTCAAATGTAGTTTCCGAAAGGCATTCCAAAAATAGGTGCCGATAGGCATTTCAGATATAGGTGCCGATTTGCATTTCAGATATAGTTGCCGATTGGCATTTTAAAACTAGGTGCCGATAGGCATTTCAGATATAGAAGCCGTTTGGCATTTCAAATATAGGTGCCGGTAGGCATTCCAGATATGGTTGCCGATAGGCATTTCAAATATAAGTGCTGATAGGCATTTTAGATGTAGTTTCCGATAGGCATTTCAAAATTAGGTACCGATAGGCATTTCAGATATAGGTACCGATAGGCATTTCAGAAATAGTTGCCAATTGGCATTTTAAAAATAGGTGTCGATAGGGATTTCAGATATAGAAGCCGATAGGCATTTCAAATATAGGTGCCGATAGGCATTCCAGATATGGTTGCCGATAGGCATTTCAAATATAGGTGCTGATAGGCATTTCAGATGTAGTTTACGATAGACATTTCAAAAATTTGTGCCGATAGGCATTTCAGATATAGATGCCGATAAGCATTTCAGATATAGTTGCCGATTGGCATTTTAGAAATAAGTGCCGATAGGCATTTCAGATATAGAAGCCGATAGGTATTTCAAATATAGGTGTCGATAGGCATTTCAGATATGGTTGCCGATAGGCATTTCAAATATAGGTGCTGATAGGCATTTCAGATGTAGTTTCTGATAGGCATTTCAAAAATTGGTGCCGATAGGCATTTCAGATATAGGTGCCGATAGGCATTTCAGATATAGTTGCCAATTGGCATTTTAAAAATAGGTGCCGATAGGCATTTCAGATATAGAAGTCGATAGGCATTTCAAATATAGGTGCCGATAGGCATTCCAGATATAGAAGCCGATAGGTATTTCAAATATAGGTGTCGATAGGCATTTCAGATATGGTTGCCGATAGGCATTTCAAATATAGGTGCTGATAGGCATTTCAGATGTAGTTTCCGATAGGCATTTCAAAAATAGGTGCCGATAGGCATTTCAGATATAGGTGCCGATAGGCATTTCAGATATAGTTGCCGATTGGCATTTTAAAAATAGGTGCCGATAGGCATTTTAGATGTAGTTTCCGATAGGCATTTCAAAAATAGGTGCCGATAGGCATTTCAGATATAGGTGCCGATAGGCATATCAGATATAGTTGCCGATAGGCATTTAAAATATAGGTGCCGATAGGCATTCAAATATAGGTGTCGATAGGCATTTCAGATATAAATGCCGAAAGGCATTTCAGAGATAGGTGCCGATAGGCATTTCTGATGTGGTTGCCGATAGGCATTTCAAATATAGGTGCTGATAGGCATTTCAGATGTAGTTTTCGATAGGCATTTCAAAAATAGGTGCCGATAGGCTTTTCAGATATAGGTGCCGATAGGCATTTCAGATACAGAAGCCGATAGGCATTTCAAATATAGGTGCCGATAGGCATTCCAGATATGGTTGCCGATAGGCATTTCAAATATAGGTGCTGATAGGCATTTCAGATGTAGTTTCCGATAGGCATTTCAAAAATAGGTGCCGATAGGCATTCCAGATATGGTTGCCGATAGGCATTTCAGATATAGTTGCCGATTGGCATTTTAAAACTAGGTGCCGATAGGCATTTCAGATATAGTTGCCGATTGACTGTTTAAAAATAGGTGTCGATAGGCATTTCAGATATAGAAGCCGATAGGCATTTCAAATATAGGTGCCGATAGGCATTCCAGATATGGTTGCCGATAGGCATTTCAAATATAGGTGCTGATAGGCATTTTAGATGTAGTTTCCGAAAGGCATTTCAAAAATTGATGCCGATAGGCATTTCAGATATAGGTGCCGATAGTCATTTCAGATATAGTTGCCGATTGGCATTTTAAAAACAGGTGCCGATAGGCATTTCAGTTATAGAAGCCGATATGTATTTCAAATATAGGTGTCGATAGGCATTCCAGATATGGTTGCCGATAGGCATTTCAAATTTAGGACCAGATAGGCATTTCAAATGTAGTTTCCGAAAGGCATTTCAAAAATAGGTGCCGATAGGCATTTCAGATATAGGTGCCGATTTGCATTTCAGATATAGTTGCCGATTGGCATTTTAAAACTAGGTGCCGATAGGCATTTCAGATATAGAAGCCGTTTGGCATTTCAAATATAGGTGCCGGTAGGCATTCCAGATATGGTTGCCGATAGGCATTTCAAATATAAGTGCTGATAGGCATTTTAGATGTAGTTTCCGATAGGCATTTCAAAATTAGGTACCGATAGGCATTTCAGATATAGGTACCGATAGGCATTTCAGAAATAGTTGCCAATTGGCATTTTAAAAATAGGTGTCGATAGGGATTTCAGATATAAAAGCCGATAGGCATTTCAAATATAGGTGCCGATAGGCATTCCAGATATGGTTGCCGATAGGCATTTCAAATATAGGTGCTGATAGGCATTTCAGATGTAGTTTACGATAGACATTTCAAAAATTTGTGCCGATAGGCATTTCAGATATAGATGCCGATAAGCATTTCAGATATAGTTGCCGATTGGCATTTTAGAAATAAGTGCCGATAGGCATTTCAGATATAGAAGCCGATAGGTATTTCAAATATAGGTGTCGATAGGCATTTCAGATATGGTTGCCGATAGGCATTTCAAATATAGGTGCTGATAGGCATTTCAGATGTAGTTTCTGATAGGCATTTCAAAAATTGGTGCCGATAGGCATTTCAGATATAGGTGCCGATAGGCATTTCAGATATAGTTGCCAATTGGCATTTTAAAAATAGGTGCCGATAGGCATTTCAGATATAGAAGCCGATAGGCATTTCAATTATAGGTGCCGATAGGCATTCCAGATATGGTTGCCGATAGGCATTTCAAATATAGGTGCTGATAGGCATTTTAGATGTAGTTTCCGATAGGCATTTCAAAAACTGATGCCGATAGATACAGGTGCCGATAGGCATTTCAGATATAGTTGCCGATTGGCATTTTAAAAACAGGTGCCGATAGGCATTTCAGATATAGAAGCCGATAGGTATTTCAAATATGGGTGTCGATAGGCATTTCAGATATGGTTGCCGATAGGCATTTCAAATATAGGAGCAGATAGGCATTTCAGATGTAGTTTCCGAAAGGCATTTCAAAAATAGGTGCCGATAGGCATTTTAGATATAGGTGCGATAGGCATTTCAGATATAGTTGCCGATTGGCATTTTAAAAATAGGTGCCGATAGGCATTTCAGATATAGAAGCCGATAGGCATTTCAAATATAGGTGCCGATGTGCATTCCAGATATGGTTGCCGATAGGCATTTCAAATATAGGTGCTGATAGGCATTTCAGATGTAGTTTCTGATAGGCATTTCAAAAATTGGTGCCGATAGGCATTTCAGTTATAGGTGCTAATAGGCATTTCAGAAATAGTTGCCAATTGGCATTTTAAAAATAGGTGTCGATAGGGATTTCAGATATAGAAGCCGATAGGCATTTCAAATATAGGTGCCGATAGGCATTCCAGATATAGAAGCCGATAGGTATTTCAAATATAGGTGTCGATAGGCATTTCAGATATGGTTGCCGATAGGCATTTCAAATATAGGTGCTGATAGGCATTTCAGATGTAGTTTCCGATAGGCATTTCAAAAATAGGTGCCGATAGGCATTTCAGATATAGGTGCCGATAGGCATTTCAGATATAGTTGCCGATTGGCATTTTAAAAATAGGTGCCGATAGGCATTTTAGATGTAGTTTCCGATAGGCATTTCAAAAATAGGTGCCGATAGGCATTTCAGATATAGGTGCCGATAGGCATATCAGATATAGTTGCCGATAGGCATTTAAAATATAGGTGCCGATAGGCATTCAAATATAGGTGTCGATAGGCATTTCAGATATAAATGCCGAAAGGCATTTCAGAGATAGGTGCCGATAGGCATTTCTGATGTGGTTGCCGATAGGCATTTCAAATATAGGTGCTGATAGGCATTTCAGATGTAGTTTTCGATAGGCATTTCAAAAATAGGTGCCGATAGGCATTTCAGATATAGGTGCCGATAGGCATTTCAGATACAGAAGCCGATAGGCATTTCAAATATAGGTGCCGATAGGCATTCCAGATATGGTTGCCGATAGGCATTTCAAATATAGGTGCTGATAGGCATTTCAGATGTAGTTTCCGATAGGCATTTCAAAAATAGGTGCCGATAGGCATTCCAGATATGGTTGCCGATAGGCATTTCAGATATAGTTGCCGATTGGCATTTTAAAACTAGGTGCCGATAGGCATTTCAGATATAGTTGCCGATTGACTGTTTAAAAATAGGTGTCGATAGGCATTTCAGATATAGAAGCCGATAGGCATTTCAAATATAGGTGCCGATAGGCATTCCAGATATGGTTGCCGATAGGCATTTCAAATATAGGTGCTGATAGGCATTTTAGATGTAGTTTCCGATAGGCATTTCAAAAATTGATGCCGATAGGCATTTCAGATATAGGTGCCGATAGTCATTTCAGATATAGTTGCCGATTGGCATTTTAAAAACAGGTGCCGATAGGCATTTCAGTTATAGAAGCCGATAGGTATTTCAAATATAGGTGTCGATAGGCATTCCAGATATGGTTGCCGATAGGCATTTCAAATTTAGGACCAGATAGGCATTTCAAATGTAGTTTCCGAAAGGCATTTCAAAAATAGGTGCCGATAGGCATTTCAGATATAGGTGCCGATTTGCATTTCAGATATAGTTGCCGATTGGCATTTTAAAACTAGGTGCCGATAGGCATTTCAGATATAGAAGCCGTTTGGCATTTCAAATATAGGTGCCGGTAGGCATTCCAGATATGGTTGCCGATAGGCATTTCAAATATAAGTGCTGATAGGCATTTTAGATGTAGTTTCCGATAGGCATTTCAAAATTAGGTACCGATAGGCATTTCAGATATAGGTACCGATAGGCATTTCTGAAATAGTTGCCAATTGGCATTTTAAAAATAGGTGTCGATAGGGATTTCAGATATAGAAGCCGATAGGCATTTCAAATACAGGTGCCGATAGGCATTCCAGATATGGTTGCCGATAGGCATTTCAAATATAGGTGCTGATAGGCATTTCAGATGTAGTTTACGATAGGCATTTCAAAAATTTGTGCCGATAGGCATTTCAGATATAGATGCCGATAAGCATTTCAGATATAGTTGCCGATTGGCATTTTAGAAATAAGTGCCGATAGGCATTTCAGATATAGAAGCCGATAGGTATTTCAAATATAGGTGTCGATAGGCATTTCAGATATGGTTGCCGATAGGCATTTCAAATATAGGTGCTGATAGGCATTTCAGATGTAGTTTCTGATAGGCATTTCAAAAATTGGTGCCAATAGGCATTTCAGATATAGGTTCCGATAGGCATTTCAGATATAGTTGCCAATTGGCATTTTAAAAATAGGTGCCGATAGGCATTTCAGATATAGAAGCCGATAGGCATTTCAATTATAGGTGCCGATAGGCATTCCAGATATGGTTGCCGATAGGCATTTCAAATATAGGTGCTGATAGGCATTTTAGATGTAGTTTCCGATAGGCATTTAAAAAACTGATGCCGATAGATACAGGTGCCGATAGGCATTTCAGATATAGTTGCCGATTGGCATTTTAAAAACAGGTGCCGATAGGCATTTCAGATATAGAAGCCGATAGGTATTTCAAATATGGGTGTCGATAGGCATTTCAGATATGGTTGCCGATAGGCATTTCAAATATAGGAGCAGATAGGCATTTCAGATGTAGTTTCCGAAAGGCATTTCAAAAATAGGTGCCGATAGGCATTTTAGATATAGGTGCGATAGGCATTTCAGATATAGTTGCCGATTGGCATTTTAAAAATAGGTTTCGATAGGCATTTCAGATATAGAAGCCGATAGGCATTTCAAATATAGGTGCCGATGTGCATTCCAGATATGGTTGCCGATAGGCATTTCAAATATAGGTGCTGATAGGCATTTCAGATGTAGTTTCTGATAGGCATTTCAAAAATTGGTGCCCATAGGCATTTCAGTTATAGGTGCTGATAGGCAATTCAGAAATAGTTGCCAATTGGCATTTTAAAAATAGGTGTCGATAGGGATTTCAGATATAGAAGCCGATAGGCATTTCAAATATAGGTGCCGATAGGCATTCCAGATAAAGAAGCCGATAGGTATTTCAAATATAGGTGTCGATAGGCATTTCAGATATGGTTGCCGATAGGCATTTCAAATATAGGTGCTGATAGGCATTTCAGATGTAGTTTCCGATAGGCATTTCAAAAATAGGTGCCGATAGGCATTTCAGATATAGGTGCCGATAGGCATTTCAGATATAGTTGCCGATTGGCATTTTAAAAATAGGTGCCGATAGGCATTTTAGATGTAGTTACCGATAGGCATTTCAAAAATAGGTGCCGATAGGCATTTCAGATACAGGTGCCGATAGGCATATCAGATATAGTTGCCGATAGGCATTTAAAATATAGGTGCCGATAGGCATTCAAATATAGGTGTCGATAGGCATTTCAGATATAAATGCCGAAAGGCATTTCAGAGATAGGTGCCGATAGGCATTTCAAATATAGGTGCTGATAGGCATTTCAGATGTAGTTTTCGATAGGCATTTCAAAAATAGGTGCCGATAGGCATTTCAGATATAGGTGCCGATAGGCATTTCAGATACAGAAGCCGATAGGCATTTCAAATATAGGTGCCGATAGGCATTCCAGATATGGTTGCCGATAGGCATTTCAAATATAGGTGCTGATAGGCATTTCAGATGTAGTTTCCGATAGGCATTTCAAAAATAGGTGCCGATAGGCATTTCAGATATAGGTGCCGATAGGCATTTCAAATATAGTTGCCGATTGGCATTTTAAAAATAGGTGCCGATAGGCATTTTAGATGTAGTTTCCAATAGGCATTTCCAAAATAGGTGCCGAACGGCATTTCAGATATAGAAGCCGATAGGCATTTCAAATATAGGTGCCGATAGGCATTCCAGATATGTTTGCCGATAGGCATTTTAAATATAGGTGCTGATAGGCATTTCAGATGTGGTTTCCGATAGGCATTTCAAAAATTGGTGCCGATAGGCATTTCAGATATAGGTGCCGATTGGCATTTTAAAAATAGGTGCCGATAGGCATTTCAGATATAGAAGCCGATAGGTATTTCAAATATAGGTGTCGATAGGCATTTCAGATATGGTTGCCGATAGGCATTTCAAATATAGGTGCTGATAGGCATTTCAGATGTAGTTTCCGATAGGCATTTCAGATGTAATTTCCGATAGGCATTTCAAAAATAGGTGCCAATAGGCATTTCAGATATAGGTGCCGATAGGCATTTCAGATATAGTTGCCGATTGGCATTTTTAAAATAGGTGTCGATAGGCATTTCAGATATAGAAGCCGATAGGCATTTCAAATATAGGTGTCGATTGGCATTTCAGATATGGTTGCCGATAGGCATTTCAAATATAGGTGCTGATAGGCATTTCAGATGTAGTTTCCGATAGGCCTTTCAAAAATAGGTGCCGATAGGCATTTCAGATATTGGTGCCGATAGGCATTTCAGATATAGTTGCCGATTGGCATTTTAAAAATAGGTGCCGATAGGCATTTCAGATATAGAAGCCGATAGGCATTTCAAATATAGGTGCCGATAGGTATTCCAGATATGGTTGCCGATAGGCATTTCAAATATAGGTGCTGATAGGCATTTCAGATGTTGTTTCCGATAGGCATTTCAAAAATAGGTGCCGATAGGCATTTCAGATATAGGTGCCGATAGGCATTTCAGATATAGTTGCCAATTGGCATTTTAAAAATAGGTGCTGATAGGCATTTCAGATATAGAAGCCGATAGGCATTTCAAATATAGGTGCCGATAGGCATTCCAGATATGGTTGCCGATAGGCATTTCAAATATAGGTGCTGATAGGCATTTTAGATGCAGTTTCCGATAGGCATTTCAAAAATTGATGCCGATAGGCATTTCAGATATAGGTGCCGATAGGCACTTCAGATATAGTTGTCGATTGGCATTTTAAAAACAGGTGCCGATAGGCATTTCAGATATAGAAGCCGATAGGTATTTGAAATATGGGTGTCGATAGGCATTTCAGATATGGTTGCCGATAGGCATTTCAAATATAGGAGCAGATAGGCATTTCAGATGTATTTTCCGAAAGGCATTTCAAAAATAGGTGCCGATAGGCATTTCAGATATAGGTGCCGATAGGCATTTCAGATATATTTGCCGATAGGCATTTAAAATATAGGTGCCGATAGCCATTTTAAATATAGGTGTCGATAGGCATTTCAGATATAAATGCCGAAAGGCATTTAAAATATATAGGTGCCGATAGGCATTTCTAATGTGGTTGCCAATAGGCATTTCAAATATAGGTGCTGATAGGCATTTCAGATGTAGTTTTCGATAGGCATTTCAAAAATAGGTGCCGGTATGTATTTGATTTATAGGTGCCGATAGGTACTTCAGATATAGTTGCCGATTGGTATTTTAAAAATAGGTGCCGATAGGCATTTCAGATATAGAAGCCGATAGGCATTTCAAATATAGGTGCCGATAAGCATTCCAGATATGGTTGCCGATAGGCATTTCAAATATAGGTGCTGATAGGCATTTTAAATGTAGTTTCCGATAGGCATTTCAAAAATTGGTGCCGATAGGCATTTCAGATATAGGTGCCGATAGGCATTTCAGATATAGTTGCCGATTGGCATTTTAAAAATAGGTGCCGATAGGCATTTCAGATATAGAAGTCGATAGGTATTTTAAATATAGGTGCCGTTAGGCATTTCAAATATAGGTGCTGATAGGCATTTCAGATGTAGTTTCCGATAGGCATTTCAAAAATAGGTGCCGATAGGCATTTCAGATATTGGTGCCGATAGGCATTTCAGATATAGAAGCCGATAGGCATTTCAAATATAGGTGCCGATAGGCATTCCAGATATGGTTGCCGATAGGCATTTCAAATATAGGGGCTGATAGGCATTTCAGATGTAGTTTCCGATAGGCATTTCAAAAATAGGTGCCGATAGGCATTTCAGATATAGGTGCCGATAGGCATTTCAGATAGAGGTGCCGATAGGCATTTCAGATATAGTTGCCAATTGGCATTCTAAAAATAGGTGCCGATAGGCATTTCAGATATAGAAGCCGATAGGCATTTCAAATATAGGTGCCGATAGGCATTCCAGATATGGTTGCCGATAGGCATTTCAAATATAGGTGCTGATAGGCATTTTAGATGTAGTTTCCGATAGGCATTTCAAAAACTGATGCCGATAGATATAGGTGCCGATAGGCATTTCAGATATAGTTGCCGATTGGCATTTTAAAAACAGGTGCCGATAGGCATTTCAGATATAGAAGCCGATAGGTATTTCAAATATGGGTGTCGATAGGCATTTCAGATATGGTTGCCGATAGGCATTTCAAATATAGGAGCAGATAGGCATTTCAGATGTATTTTCCGAAAGGCATTTCAAAAATAGGTGCCGATAGGCATTTCAGATATAGGTGCCGATAGGCATTTCAGATATATTTGCCGATAGGCATTTAAAATATAGGTGCCGATAGGCATTTCAAATATAGGTGTCGATAGGCATTTCAGATATAAATGCCGAAAGGCATTTCAGATATAGGTGCCGATAGGCATTTCTGATGTGGTTGCCGATAGGCATTTCAAATATAGGTGCTGATAGGCATTTCAGATGTAGTTTTCGATAGGCATTTCAAAAATAGGTGCCGGTAGGTATTTCAGATATAGGTGCCGATAGGCACTTCAGATATAGTTGCCGATTGGCATTTTAAAAATAGGTGCCGGTAGGCATTTCAGATATAGAAGCCGATAGGCATTTCAAATATAGGTGCCGATAGGCATTCCAGATATGGTTGCCGATAGGCATTTCAAATATAGGTGCTGATAGGCATTTCAGATGTAGTTTCCGAAAGGCATATCAAAAATAGGTGCCGATAGGCATTTTAGATATAGGTGCGATAGGCATTTCAGATATAGTTGCCGATTGGCATTTTAAAAATAGGTGCCGATAGGCATTTCAGATATAGAAGCCGATAGGCATTTCAAATATAGGTGCCGATGTGCATTCCAGATATGGTTGCCGATAGGCATTTGAAATATAGGTGCTGATAGGCATTTCAGATGTAGTTTCTGATAGGCATTTCAAAAATTGGTGCCGATAGGCATTATAGATATAGGTGCCGATATGCATTTCAGATATAGTTGCCGATTGGCATTTTAAAAATAGGTGCCGATAGGCATTTCAGATATAGAAGCCGATAGGTATTTCAAATATAGGTGTCGATAGGCATTTCAGATATGGTTGCTGATAGGCATTTCAAATATTGGTGCTGATAGGCATTTCAGATGTAGTTGCCGATTGGCATTTTAAAAATAGGTGCCGATAGGCATTTCAGATATAGAAGCCGATAGGCATTTCAAATATAGGTGCCGATAGGCATTCCAGATATGGTTGCCGATAGGCATTTCAAATATAGGGGCTGATAGGCATTTCAGATGTAGTTTCCGATAGGCATTTCAAAAATAGGTGCCGATAGGCATTTCAGATATAGGTGCCGATAGGCATTTCAGATATAGGTGCCGATAGGCATTTCAGATATAGTTGCCAATTGGCATTTTAAAAATAGGTGCCGATAGGCATTTCAGATATAGAAGCCGATAGGCATTTCAAATATAGGTGCCGATAGGCATTCCAGATATGGTTGCCGATAGGCATTTCAAATATAGGTGCTGATAGGCATTTTAGATGTAGTTTCCGATAGGCATTTCAAAAACTGATGCCGATAGATATAGGTGCCGATAGGCATTTCAGATATAGTTGCCGATTGGCATTTTAAAAACAGGTGCCGATAGGCATTTCAGATATAGAAGCCGATAGGTATTTCAAATATGGGTGTCGATAGGCATTTCAGATATGGTTGCCGATAGGCATTTCAAATATAGGAGCAGATAGGCATTTCAGATGTATTTTCCGAAAGGCATTTCAAAAATAGGTGCCGATAGGCATTTCAGATATAGGTGCCGATAGGCATTTCAGATATATTTGCCGATAGGCATTTAAAATATAGGTGCCGATAGGCATTTCAAATATAGGTGTCGATAGGCATTTCAGATATAAATGCCGAAAGGCATTTCAGATATAGGTGCCGATAGGCATTTCTGATGTGGTTGCCGATAGGCATTTCAAATATAGGTGCTGATAGTCATTTCAGATGTAGTTTTCGATAGGCATTTCAAAAATAGGTGCCGGTAGGTATTTCAGATATAGAAGCCGATAGGCATTTCAAATATAGGTGCCGATAGGCATTCCAGATATGGTTGCCGATAGGCATTTCAAATATAGGTGCTGATAGGCATTTCAGATGTAGTTTCCGAAAGGCATTTCAAAAATAGGTGCCGATAGGCATTTTAGATATAGGTGCGATAGGCATTTCAGATATAGTTGCCGATTGGCATTTTAAAAATAGGTGCCGATAGGCATTTCAGATATAGAAGCCGATAGGCATTTCAAATATAGGTGCCGATGTGCATTCCAGATATGGTTGCCGATAGGCATTTCAAATATAGGTGCTGATAGGCATTTCAGATGTAGTTTCTGATAGGCATTTCAAAAATTGGTGCCGATAGGCATTATAGATATAGGTGCCGATAGGGATTTGAGATATAGTTGCCGATTGGCATTTTAAAAATAGGTGCCGATAGGCATTTCAGATATAGAAGCCGATAGGTATTTCAAATATAGGTGTCGATAGGCATTTCAGATATGGTTGCTGATAGGCATTTCAAATATTGGTGCTGATAGGCATTTCAGATGTAGTTGCCGATTGGCATTTTAAAAATAGGTGCCGATAGGCATTTCAGATATAGGTGCCGATAGGCATTCCAGATATGGTTGCCGATAGGCATTTCAAATATAGGTGCTGATAGGCATTTCAGATGTAGTTTCCGATAGGCATTTCAAAAATAGGTGCCGATAGGCATTTCAGATATAGAAGCCGTTTGGCATTTCAAATATAGGTGCCGGTAGGCATTCCAGATATGGTTGCCGATAGGCATTTCAAATATAAGTGCTGATAGGCATTTTAGATGTAGTTTCCGATGGGCATTTCAAAATTAGGTACCGATAGGCATTTCAGATATAGGTACCGATAGGCATTTCAGAAATAGTTGCCAATTGGCATTTTAAAAATAAGTGTCGATAGGGATTTCAGATATAGAAGCCGATAGGCATTTCAAATATAGGTGCCGATAGGCATTCCAGATATAGTTGCCGATTGGCTGTTTAATAATAGGTGTCGATAGGCATTTCAGATATAGAAGCCGATAGGCATTTCAAATATAGGTGCCGATAGTCATTCCAGATATGGTTGCCGATAGGCATTTGAAATATAGGTGCTGATAGGCATTTTAGATGTAGTTTACGATAGGCATTTCAAAAATTGGTGCCGATAGGCATTTCAGATATAGGTGCCGATAAGCATTTCAGATATAGTTGCCGATTGGCATTTTAGAAATAAGTGCAGATAGGCCGTATCTGAAATGCCTATCGGCACCTATTTTTAAAATGCCAATCGGCAACTATATCTGAAGTGCCTATCGGCACCTATATCTGAAATGCCTATCGGCACCTATTTTTGAAATGCCCATCGAAAACTACATCTGAAATGCCTATCAGCACCTATATTTGAAATGCCTATCGGCAACCACATCAGAAATGCCTATCGGCACCTATCTCTGAAATGCCTTTCGGCATTCATATCTGAAATGCCTATCGACACCTATATTTGAATGCCTATCGGCACCTATATTTTAAATGCCTATCGGCAACTATATCTGATATGCCTATCGGCACCTATATCTGAGATGCCTATCGGCACCTATTTTTGAAATGCCTATCGGAAACTACATCTAAAATGCCTATCGGCACCTATTTTTAAAATGCCAATCGGCAACTATATCTGAAATGCCTATCGGCACCTATATCTGAAATGCCTATCGGCACCTATTTTTGAAATGCCTATCGGAAACTACATCTGAAATGCCTATCAGCACCTATATTTGAAATGCCTATCGGCAACCATATCTGAAATGCCTATCGACACCTATATTTGAAATACCTATCGGCTTCTATATCTGAAATGCCTATCGGCACTTATTTCTAAAAGGCCAATCGGCAACTATATCTGAAATGCCTATCGGCACCTATATCTGAAATGCCTATCGGCACCAATTTTTGAAATGCCTATCGGAAACTACATCTGAAATGCCTATCAGCACCTATATTTGAAATGCCTATCGGCAACCATATCTGGAATGCCTATCGGCACCTATATTTGAAATGCCTATCGGCTTCTATATCTGAAATCCCTATCGACACCTATTTTTAAAATGCCAATTGGCAACTATTTCTGAAATGCCTATCGGTACCTATATCTGAAATGCCTATCGGTACCTAATTTTGAAATGCCTATCGGAAACTACATCTAAAATGCCTATCAGCACTTATATTTGAAATGCCTATCGGCAAACATATCTGGAATGCCTACCGGCACCTATATTTGAAATGCCAAACGGCTTCTATATCTGAAATGCATATCGGCACCTAGTTTTAAAATGCCAATCGGCAACTATATCTGAATTGCCTATCGGCACCTATATCTGAAATGCCTATCGGCACCTATTTTTGAAATGAATTTCGGAAACTACATCTGAAATGCCTATCTGGTCCTAAATTTGAAATGCCTATCGGCAACCATATCTGGAATGCCTATCGATACCTATATTTGAAATACCTATCGGCTTCTATAACTGAAATGCCCATCGGCACCTGTTTTTAAAATGCCAATAGGCAACTATATCTGAAATGCCTATCGGCACCTATATCTGAAATGCCTATCGGCATCAATTTTTGAAATGCCTATCGGAAACTACATCTAAAATGCCTATCAGCACCTATATTTGAAATGCCTATCGGCAACCATATATGGAATGCCTATCGGCACCTATATTTGAAATGCCTATCGGCTTCTATATCTGAAATGCCTATCGACACCTATTTTTAAACAGCAAATCGGCAACTATATCTGAAATGCCTATCGGCACCTATATCTGAAATGCCTATCGGCACCTATTTTTAAAATGCCTATCGGAAACTACATCTGAAATGCCTATCAGCACCTATATTTGAAATGCCTATCGGCAACCATATCTGGAATGCCTATCGGCACCTATATCTGAAATGCCTATCGGCACATATTTTTGAAATGCCTATCGGAAACTACATCTGAAATGCCTATCAGCACCTATATTTGAAATGCCTATCGGCAACCATATCTGGGATGCCAGACGGCAACTATATCTGAAATGCCTATCGGCACCTATATCTGAAATGACTATCGACACCTATTTTTAAAATGCCAATCGGCAACTATATCTGTAATGCCTATCGGCACCTATATCTGAAATGCCCATCGCCATCTATTTTTGAAATGCCTATCGGAAACTACATCTGAAATGCTTATCAGCACCAATATTTGAAATGCCTATCGGCAACCATATCTGAAATGCCTATCGACACCTATATTTGAAATACCTATCGGCTTCTATCTCTGAAATGCCTATCGGCACCTATTTTTAAAATGCTAATCGGCAACTATATTTGAAATGCCTATCGGCACCTATATTTGAAATGCCTATCGGCACCAATTTTCGAAATGCCTATCGTAAACTACATCTAAAATGCCTATCAGCACCTATATTTGAAATGCCTATCGGCAACCATATCTGGAATGCCTATCGGCACCTATATTTGAAAAGCCTATCGGCTTCTATATCTGAAATGCCTATCGGCACCTATTTTTAAAATGCCAATCGGCAACTATATCTGAAATGTTTATCGGCACCTATATCTGAAATGCCTATCGGCACCTATTTTTGAAATGCCTATCGGAAACTACATCTGAAATGCCTATCAGCACCTATATTTAAATGCCTATCGGCAAACATATCTGGAATGCCTATCGGCACCTATATTTGAAATGCCTATCGGCTTTTATATCTGAAATGCCTATCGGCACCTATTTTTAAAATGCCAATCGTCAACTATATCTGTAATGCCTATCGGCACCTATATCTGAAATGCCTATCGGCACCTATTTTTGAAATGCCTATCGGAAACTACATCTGAAATGCTTATCAGCACCAATATTTGAAATGCCTATCGGCAACCGCATCTGAAAGGCCTATCGACACCTATATTTGAAATACTTATCGGCTTCTATCTCTGAAATGCCTATCGGCACCTATTTTTAAAATGCCAATCAGCAACTATATCTGAAATGCCTATCGGCACCTATATCTGAAATGCCAATCGGCACCAATTTTAGAAATGCCTATCGGAAACTACATCTGAAATGCCTATCAGCACCTATATTTGAAATGCCTATCGGCAACCATATCTGGAATGCCTATCGGCACCTATATCTGAAATGCCTTTCGGCATTTATATCTGAAATGCCTATCGACACCTATTTTTAAAATGTCAATCGGCAAATATATCTGAAATGCCTATCGGCACCTATATCTGAAATGCCTATCGGCACCAATTTTTGAAATGCCTATCGGAAACTACATCTGAAATGCCTAGCAGCACCTATATTTGAAATGCCTATCGGCAACCATATCTGGAATGCCTATCGGCACCTATATTTGTAATGCCTATCGGCTTCTATATCTGAAATGCCTATCGGCACCTTTTTTTAAAATGCCAATCGGCAACTATATCTGAAATGCCTATCGGCACCTATATCTGAAATGCCTATCGGCACCTATTTTTGAAATGCCTATCGGAAACTACATCTGAAATGCTTATCAGCACCAATATTTGAAATGCCTATCGGCAACCGCATCTGAAAGGCCTATCGACACCTATATTTGAAATACTTATCGGCTTTTATCTCTGAAATGCCTATCGGCACCTATTTTTAAAATGCCAATCAGCAACTATATCTGAAATGCCTATCGTCACCTATATCTGAAATGCCTATCGGCACCAATTTTTGAAATGCCTATCGGAAACTACATCTGAAATGCCTATCAGCACCTATATTTGAAATGCCTATCGGCAACCATATCTGGAATGCCAATCGGCAACTATATCTGAAATGCCTATCGGCACCTATATCTGAAATGCCTATCCGCACCTATATCTGAAATGCCTATCGACACCTATTTTTAAAATGCCAATCGGCAACTATATCTGTAATGCCTATCGGCACCTATATATGAAATGTCTATCGGCACCAATTTTTGAAATGTCTATCGGAAACTACATCTGAAATGCATAGCAGCACCTATATTTGAAATGCCTATCGGCAACCATATCTGGAATGCCTATCGGCACCTATATTTGAAATGCCTATCGGCTTCTATATCTGAAATGCCTATCGACACCTATTTTAAAATGCCAATTGGCAACTATATCTGAAATGCCTATCGGCACCTATATCTGAAATGCCTATCGGTACCTATTTTTGAAATGCCTATCGGAAACTACATCTGATATGCCTATCAGCACTTATATTTGAAATGCCTATCGGCAATCATATCTGGAATGCCTATCGGCACCTATTTTTGAAATGCCTATCGGCTTCTATATCTGAAATGCCCATCGGCACCTATTTTTAAAATGCCAATCGGCAACTATATCTGAAATGCCTATCGGCACCTATATCTGAAATGCCTATCGGCACCTATTTTTGAAATGCCTTTTGGAAACTACATCTGAAATGCCTATCTGCTCCTATATTGAAATGCCTTTTGGCAACCATATCTGAAATGCCTATCGACACCTATATTTGAAATACCTATGGGCTTCTATATCTGAAATGCCTATCGGCACCTGTTTTTAAAATGCCAACCGGCAACTATATCTAAAATGCCTATCGGCACCTATATCTGAAATGCCTATCGGCACCTATTTATAAAATGCCAATCGGCAACTATATCTGAAATGCCTATCGGCACCTATATCTGAAATGCCTATCGGCACCTATTTTTGAAATGCCTATCGGAAACTACATCTGAAATGCCTATCAGCACCTATATTTGAAATGCCTATCGGCAACCATATCTGGAATGCCAATCATCAACTATATCTGAAATGCCTATCGGCACCTATATCTGAAATGCCTATCCGCACCTATATCTGAAATGCCTATCGACACCTATTTTTAAAATGCCAATCGGCAACTATATCCGTAATGCCTATCGGCACCTATATCTGAAATGCCTATCGGCACCAATTTTTGAAATGTCTATCGGAAACTACAACTGAAATGCCTATCAGCACCAATATTTGAAATGCCTATCAGCAACCATATCTGAAATGCCTATCGACACCTATATTTGAAATGCCTATTGGCTCCTATATCTGAAATGCCTATCGGCACCTATTTTTAAAATGCCAATTGGCAACTATAACTGAAATGCCTATCGGCACCTATATCTGAAATGCCTATCGGCACCTATTTTTGAAATGCCTATCGAAACTACATCTGAAATGCCTATCAGCCCCTATATTTGTAATGCCTATCGGCAACCATATCTGGAATGCCTATCGGCACCTATATTTGAAATGCCTATCAGCTTCTATATCTGAAATGCCTATCGGCACCTATTTTTAAAATGCCAATCGGCAACTATATCTGAAATGCCTATCGGCACCAATATCTGAAATGCCTATCGGCACCTATTTTTGAAATGCCTATCGAAAACTACATCTGAAATGCCTATCAGCACCTATATTTGAAATGCCTATCGGCAACCATATCTGGAATGCCTATCGGCACCTATATTTGAAATGCCTATCGGCTTCTATATCTGAAATGCCTACCGGCACCTATTTTTAAAATGCCAATCGGCAACTATATCTGAAGTGCCTATCGGCACCTATATCTATAATACCTACCGGCACCTATTTTTGTAATGCCTATCGAAAACTACATCTGAAATGCCTATCAGCACCTATATTTGAAACGCCTATCGGCAACCACATCAGAAATGCCTATCGGCACCTATATCTGAAATGCCTTTCGGCATTTATATCTGAAATGCCTATCGACACCTATATTTGAAATGCTTATCGGCACCTATATTTTAAATGCCTATCGGCAAATATATCTGAAATGCCTATCGGCACCTATATCTGAAATGCCTATCGGCACCTATTTTTGAAATGCCTTTCGGAAAATACATCTGAAATGCCTATCTGCTCCTATATTTGAAATGCCTATCGGCAACCATATCTGAAATGCCTATCGACACCCATATTTGAAATACCTATCGGCTTCTATATCTGAAATGCCTATCGGCACCTGTTTTTAAAATGCCAATCGGCAACTATATCAGAAATGCCTATCGGCACCTATATCTATCGGCATCAATTTTTGAAATGCCTTTCGGAAACTACATCTAAAATGCCTATCAGCACCTATATTTGAAATGCCTATCGGCAACCATATCTGGAATGCCTATCGGCACCTATATTTGAAATGCCTATCGGCTTCTATATCTGAAATGCCTATCGGCACCTATTTTTAAAATGCCAATTGGCAACTATATCTGAAATGCCTATCGGCACCTATATCTGAAATTCCTATCGGCACCTATTTTTGAAATGCCTATCGGAAACTACATCTGAAATGCCTATCAGCACCTATATTTGAAATGCCTATCGGCAACCATATCTGTAATGCCTATCGGCACCTATATTTGAAATGCCTATCGGCTTCTATATCTGAAATGCCTATCGGCACCTATTTTTAAAATGCCAATCGGCAACTATATCTGAAATACCTATCGGCACCAATATCTGAAATGCCTATTGGCACCTATTTTTGAAATGCCTATCGGAAACTACATCTGAAATGCCTATCAGCACCTATATTTGAAATGCCTATCGGCAATCATATCTGAAATCCCTATCGACACCTATATTTGAAATGCCTATCGGCTTCTATATCTGAAATGCCTATCGACACCTATTTTTAAAATGCCAATCGGCAACTATATCTGAAATGCCTATCGGCACCTATTTTTAAAATGCCAATCGGCAACTATATCTGAAATACCTATCGGCACCAATATCTGAAATGCCTATCGGCACCTATATTTGAAATGCCTTTCGGCTTCTATATCTGAAATGCCTATCGGCACCTATTTTTAAAATGCCAATCGGCAACTATATCTGAAATACCTATCGGCACCAATATCTGAAATGCCTATCGGCACCTATATTTGAAATGCCTATCGGCTTCTATATCTGAAATGCCTATCGGCACCTATTTTTAAAATGCCAATCGGCAACTATATCTGAAATGCCTATCGGCACCTATATCTGAAATGCCTATCGGCACCAATTTTTGAAATGCCTATCGGAAACTACATCTGAAATGCCTATCAGCACCTATATTTGAAATGCCTATCGGCAACCATATCTGGAATGCTTATCGGCACCTATATTTGAAATGCCTATCGGCTTCTATATCTGAAATGCCTATCGGCACCTATTTTTAAAATGCCAATCGGCAACTATATCTGAAGTGCCTATCGGCACCTATATCTGAAATACTTACCGGCACCTATTTTTGAAATTCCTATCGAAAACTACATCTGAAATGCCTATCAGCACCTATATTTGAAATGCCTATCGGCAACCACATCAGAAATGCATATCGGCACCTATATCTGAAATGCCTATCGGCACCTATTTTTTAAATGCCTATCGAAAACTACATCTGAAATGCCTATCAGCATCTTTATTTGAAATGCCTATCGGCAACCACATCAGAAATGCCTATCGGCACCTATATCTGAAATGCCTTTCGGCATTTATATCTGAAATGCCTATCGACACCTATATTTGAAATGCCTATCGGCACCTATATTTTAAATGCCTATCGGCAACTATATCTGATATGCCTATCGGCACCTATATCTGAAATGCCAATCGGCACCTATTTTGGAAATGCCTATTGGAAACTACATCTAAAATGCCTATCGGCACCTATTTTTAAAATGCCAATCGGCAACTATAACTGAAATGCCTATCGGCACCTATATCTGAAATGCCTATCGGCACCTATTTTTGAAATGCCTATCGGAAACTACATCTGAAATGCCTATCAGCACCTATATTTAAAATGCCTATCGGCAAACATATCTGGAATGCCTATCGGCACCTATATTTGAAATGCCTATCGGCTTCTATATCTGAAATGCCTATCGGCACCTATTTTTAAAATGCCAATCGGCAACTATATCTGAAGTACCTATCGGCACCTATATCTGAAATGCCTATCGGCACCTATTTTTGAAATGCCTATTGAAAACTACATCTGAAATGCCTATCAGCACCTATATTTGAAATGCCTATCGGCAACCACATCAGAAATGCCTATCGGCACCTATATCTGAAATGCCTTTCGGCATTTATATCTGAAATGCCTATCGACACCTATATTTGAAATGATTATCGGCACTTATATTTTAAATGCCTATCGGCAAATATATCTGAAATGCCTATCGGCACCTATATCTGAAATGCCTATCTGCACCTATTTTTGAAATGCCTTTCGGAAAATACATCTGAAATGCCTATCTGCTCCTATATTTGAAATGCCTATCGGCAACCATATCTGAAATGCCTATCGACACCCATATTTGAAATACCTATCGGCTTCTATATCTGAAATGCCTATCGGCACCTGTTTTTAAAATGCCAATCGGCAACTATATCTGAAATGCCTATAGGCACCTATATCTGAAATGCCTATCGGCATCAATTTTTGAAATGCCTATCGGAAACTCCATCTAAAATGCCTATCAGCACCTATATTTGAAATTCCAATCGGCAACCATATCTAAAATGCCTATCGGCACCTATATTTGAAATGCCTATCGGCATCTATATCTGAAATGCCTATCGGCACCTATTTTTAAAATGCCAATTGGCAACTATATCTGAAATGCCTATCGGCACATATTTTTGAAATGCCTATCGGAAACTACATCTGAAATGCCTATCAGCACCTATATTTGAAATGCCTATCGGCAACCATATCTGGAATGCCTATCGGCACCTATATTTGAAATGCCTATCGGCTTCTATATCTGAAATGCCTATCGGCACCTATTTTTAAAATGCCAATCGGCAACTATATCTGAAATGCCTATCGGCACCAATATCTGAAATGCCTATCGGCACCTATTTTTGAATTGCCTATCGGAAACTAGATCTAAAATGCCTATCAGCACCTATATTTGAAATGCCTATCGGCAACCATATCTGAAATGCCTATCGACACCTATATTTGAAATGCCTATCGGCTTCTATATCTAAAATGCCTATCGACACCTATTTTTAAAATGCTAATCGGCAACTATATCTGAAATGCCTATCGGCACCTATATCTGAAATGCCTATCGGGACCTATTTTTGAAATGCCTATCGGAAACTACATCTGAAATGCCTATCAGCACCTACATTTGAAATGCCTATCGGCAACCATATCTGAAATGCCTATCGACACCTATATTTGAAATACCTATCGGCTTCTATATCTGAAATGCCTATCGGCACCTATTTTTAAAATGCCAATCGGCAACTATATCTGAAGTGCCTATCGGCACCTATATCTGAAATACCTACCGGCACCTATTTTTGAAATGCCTATCGAAAACTACATCTGAAATGCCTATCAGCACCTATATTTGAAATGCCTATCGGCAACCACATCAGAAATGCCTATCGGCAACTATATCTGAAATGCCTTTCGGCATTTATATCTGAAATGCCTATCGACACCTATATTTGAAATGCCTATCGGCACCTATATTTTAAATGCCTATCGGCAAATATATCTGAAATGCCTATCGGCACCTATATCTGAAATGCCTATCGGCACCTATTTTTGAAATGCCTTTCGGAAAATACATCTGAAATGCCTATCTGCTCCTATATTTGAAATGCCTATCGGCAACCATATCTGAAATGCCTATCGACACCCATATTTGAAATACCTATCGGCTTCTATATCTGAAATGCCAATCGGCAACTATATCTGAAATGCCTATCGGCACCTATATCTGAAATTCCTATCGGCATCAATTTTTGAAATGCCTATTGGAAACTACATCTAAAATGCCTATCAGCACCTATATTTGAAATGCCTATCGGCAACCATATCTGGAATGCCTATCGGCACCTATATTTGAAATGCCTATCGGCTTCTATATCTGAAATGCCTATCGGCACCTATTTTTAAAATGCCAATTGGCAACTATATCTGAAATGCCTATCGGCACCTATATCTGAAATGCCTATCGGCACCTATTTTTGAAATGCCTATCGGAAACTACATCTGAAATGCCTATCAGCACCTATATTTGAAATGCCTATCGGCAACCATATCTGGAATGCTTATCGGCACCTATATTTGAAATGCCTATCGGCTTCTATATCTGAAATGCCTATCGGCACCTATTTTTAAAATGCTAATCGGCAACTATATCTGTAATGCCTATCGGCACCAATATCTGAAATGCCTATCGGCACCTATTTTTGAAATGCCTATCGGAAACTACATCTGAAATGCCTATCAGCACCTATATTTGAAATGCCTATCGGCAACCATATCTGAAATGCTTATCGGCACCTATATTTTAAATGCCTATCGGCTTCTATATCTGAAATGCCTATCGGCACCTATTTTTAAAATGCCAATCGGCAACTATATCTGAAATGCCTATCGGCACCTATATCTGAAATGCCTTTCGGCATTTATATCTGAAATGCCTATCGACACCTAAATTTGAAATGCCTATCGGCACCTATATTTTAAATGCCTATCGGCAACTATATCTGATATGCATATCGGCACCTATATCTGAAATGCCAATCGGCACCTATTTTGGAAATGCCTATTGGAAACTACATCTAAAATGCCTATTGGCACCTATTTTTAAAATGCCAATCGGCAACTATATCTGAAATGCCTATCGGCACCTATATCTGAAATGCCTATCGGCACCTATTTTTGAAATGCCTATCGGAAACTACATCTGAAATACCTATCAGCACCTATATTTAAAATGCCTATCGGCAAACATATCTGGAGTGCCTATCGGCACCTATATTTGAAATGCCTATCGGCTTCTATATCTGAAATGCCTATCGGCACCTATTTTTAAAATGCCAATCGGCAACTTTATCTGAAATGCCTATCGGCACCTATATCTGAAATGCCTATCGGCACCTATTTTTGAAATGCCTTTCGGAAACTACATCTGAAATGCCTATCTGCTCCTAAATTTGAAATGCCTATCGGCAACCATATCTGGAATGCCTATCGACACTTATATTTGAAATACCTATCGGCTTCTATATCTGAAATGCCTATCGGCACCTGTTTTTAAAATGCCAATCGGCAACTATATCTGAAATGCCTATCGGCACCTATATCTGAAATGCCTATCGGCATCAATTTTTGAAATGCCTATCGGAAACTACATCTAAAATGCCTATCAGCACCTTTATTTGAAATGCCTATCGGTAACCACATCAGAAATGCCTATCGGCACCTATATCTGAAATGCCTTTCGGCATTTATATCTGAAATGCCTATCGACACCTATATTTGAAATGCCTATCGGCAGCTATATTTTAAATGCCTATCGGCTTCTATATCTGAAATGCCTATCGACACCTATTTTTAAAATGCCAATTGGCAACTATATCTGAAATGCCTATCGGCACCTATATCTGAAATGCCTATCGGTACCAATTTTTGAAATGCCTATCGGAAACTACATCTGAAATGCCTATCAGCACCTATATTTGAAATGCCTATCGGCAACCATATCTGGAATGCCTATCGGCACCTATATTTGAAATGCCTATCGGCTTCTATATCTGAAATCCCTATCGACACCTATTTTTAAAATGCCAATTGGCAACTATTTCTGAAATGCCTATCGCCACCTATATCTGAAATGCCTATCGGTGCCTATTTTTGAAATGCCTATCGGAAACTACATCTGAAATGCCTATCAGCACTTATATTTGAAATGCCTATCGGCAACCATATCGGGAATGCCTATCGGCACCTATATTTGAAATGCCAAACGGCTTCTATATCTGAAATGCCTATCGGCACCTAGTTTTAAAATGCCAATCGGCAACTTTATCTGAAATGCCTATCGGCACCTATATCTGAAATGCCTATCGGCACCTATTTTTGAAATGCCTTTCGGAAACTACATCTGAAATGCCTATCTGCTCCTAAATTTGAAATGCCTATCGGCAACCATATCTGGAATGCCTATCGACACTTATATTTGAAATACCTATCGGCTTCTATATCTGAAATGCCTATCGGCACCTGTTTTTAAAATGCCAATCGGCAACTATATCTGAAATGCCTATCGGCACCTATATCTGAAATGCCTATCGGCATCAATTTTTGAAATGCCTATCGGAAACAACATCTAAAATGCCTATCAGCACCTTTATTTGAAATGCCTATCGGCAACCACATCAGAAATGCCTATCGGCACCTATATCTGAAATGCCTTTCGGCATTTATATCTGAAATGCCTATCGACACCTATATTTGAAATGCCTATCGGCAGCTATATTTTAAATGCCTATCGGCTTCTATATCTGAAATGCCTATCGACACCTATTTTTAAAATGCCAATTGGCAACTATATCTGAAATGCCTATCGGCACCTATATCTGAAATGCCTATCGGTACCTATTTTTGAAATGCCTATCGGAAACTACATCTGAAATGCCTATCAGCACTTATATTTGAAATACCTATCGGCAACCATATCTGGAATGCCTATCGGCACCTATATTTGAAATGCCAATCGGCTTCTATATCTGAAATGCCTATCGGCACCTATTTTTAAAATGCGAATCGGCAACTATATCTGTAATGCCTATCGGCACCTATATCTGAAATGCCTATCGGCACCTATTTTTGAAATGCCTATCGGAAACTACATCTGAAATGCCTATCAACACCTATATTTGAAATGCCTATCGGCAAACATATCTGGAATGCCTATCGGCACCTATATTTGAAATGCCTATCGGCTTCTATATCTGAAATGCCTATCGGCACCTATTTTTCAAATGCCAATCGGCAACTATATCTGAAGTGCCTATCGGCACCTATATCTGAAATGCCTATCGGCACCTATTTTTGAAATGCCTATCGAAAACAAGATCTGAAATGCCTATCAGCACCTATATTTGAAATGCCTATCGGCAACCACATCAGAAATGCCTATCGGCACCTATATCTAAAATGCCTTTCGGCATTTATATCTGAAATGCCTATCGACACCTATATTTGAAATGCCTATCGGCACCTATATTTTAAATGCCTATCGGCAACTATATCTGATATGCCTATCGGCACCTATATCTGAAATGCCTATCGGCACCTATTTTTGAAATGCCTATCAGAAACTACGTCTAAAATGCCTATCGGCAGCTATTTTTAAAATGCCAATCGGCAACTATATCTGAAATGCCTATCGGCACCTATTTTTGAAATGCCTATCGAAAACTACATCTGAAATGCCTATCAGCACCTATATTTGAAATGCCTATCGGCAACCATATCTGAAATGCCTATCGACACCTATATTTGAAATACCTATCGGCTTCTATATCTGAAATGCCTATCGGCACTTATTTCTAAAATGCCAATCGGCAACTATATCTGAAATGCCTATCGGCACCTATATCTGAAATGCCTATCGGTACCAATTTTTGAAATGCCTATCGGAAACTACATCTGAAATGCCTATCAGCACCTATATTTGAAATGCCTATCGGCAACCATATCTGGAATGCCAATCGGCACCTATATTTGAAATGCCTATCGGCTTCTATATCTGAAATCCCTATCGACACCTATTTTTAAAATGCCAATTGGCAACTATTTCTGAAATGCCTATCGGCACCTATATCTGAAATGCCTATCGGTACCTATTTTTGAAATGCCTATCGGAAACTACATCTGAAATGCCTATCAGCACTTATATTTGAAATGCCTATCGGCAACCATATCGGGAATGCCTATCGGCACCTATATTTGAAATGCCAAACGGCTTCTATATCTGAAATGCCTATCGGCACCTAGTTTTAAAATGCCAATCGGCAACTATATCTGAAATGCCTATCGGCACCTATATCTGAAATGCCTATCGGCACCTATTTTTGAAATGCCTTTCGGTAACTACATCTGAAATGCCTATCTGCTCCTAAATTTGAAATGCCTATCGGCAACCATATCTGGAATGCCTATCGGCATCAATTTTTGAAATGCCTATCAGAAACTACATCTAAAATGCCTATCAGCACCTATATTTGAAATGCCTATCGGCAAACATATCTGGAATGCCTATCGGCACCTATATTCGAAATGCCTATCGGCTTCTATATCTGAAATGCCTATCGACACCTATTTTTAAAATGCCAATCGGCAACTATATCTGAAATGCCTATCGGCACCTATATCTGAAATGCCTATCGGTACCTATTTTTGAAATGCCTATCGGAAACTACATCTGAAATGCCTATCAGCACCTATAGTTGAAATGCCTATCGGCAACCATATCTGGAATGCCTATCGGCACCTATATCTGAAATGCCTTTCGGCATTTATATCTGAAATGCCTATCGACACCTATTTTTAAAATGCCAATCGGCAACTATATCTGAAATGCCTATCGGCACCTATATCTGAAATGCCTATCGGCACCAATTTTTGAAATGCCTATCGGAAACTACATCTGAAATGCCTATCAGCACCTATATTTGAAATGCCTATCGGCAACCATATCTTGAATGCCTATCGGCACCTATATTTGAAATGCCTATCGGCACCTATATCTGAAATGCCTATCGGCACCTATTTTTAAAATGCCAATCGGCAACAATATCTGAAATGCCTATCGGCACCTATATCTGTAATGCCTATCGGCACCAATTTTTGAAATGCCTATCGGAAACTACATCTGAAATGCCTATCAGCACCTATATTTGAAATGCCTATCGGCAAACATATCTGGAATGCCTACCGGCACCTTTATTTGAAATGCCTATCGGCTTCTATATCTGAAATCCCTATCGACACATATTTTTAAAATGCCAATTGGCAACTATTTCTGAAATGCCTATCGGCACCTATATCTGGAATGCCTATCGGTACCTATTTTTGAAATGCCTATCGAAAACTACATTTGAAATGCCTATCAGCACTTATATTTGAAATGCCTATCGGCAACCATATCTGGAATGCCTATCGGCACCTATATTTGAAATGCCAAACGGCTTCTATATCTGAAATGCCTATCGGCACCTAGTTTTAAAATGCCAATCTGCAACTATATCTGAAATGCCTATCGGCACCTATATCTGAAATGCCTGTCGGCACCTATTTTTGAAATGCCTTTCGGAAACTACATCTGAAATGCCTATCTGCTCCTAAATTTGAAATGCCTATCGGCACCCATATCTGGAGTGTCTATCGACACCTATATTTGAAATACCTATCGGCTTCTATATCTGAAATGCCTATCGGCACCTGTTTTTAAAATGCCAATCGGCAACTATATCTGAAATGCCTATCGGCACCTACATCTGAAATGCCTATCGGCATCAATTTTTGAAATGCCTATCGGAAACTACATCTAAAATGCCTATCAGCACCTATATTTGAAATGCCTGTCGGCAACCATATCTGGAATGCCTACCGGACCTATATTTGAAATGCCTATCGGCTTCTATATCTGAAATGCCTATCGACACCTATTTTTGAAATGCCTATCGGAAACTACATCTGAAATGCCTATCAGCACCTATATTTGAAATGCCTATCGGCAACCATATCTGGAATGCCTATCGGCACCTATATCTGAAATGCCTTTCGGCATTTATATCTGAAATGCCTATCGATACCTATTTTTAAAATGCCAATCGGCAACTATATCTGAAATGCCTATCGGCACCTATATCTGAAATGCCTATCGGCACCAATTTTTGAAATGCCTATCGGAAACTACATCTGAAATGCCTATCAGCACCTATATTTGAAATGCCTATCGGCAACCATATCTGGAATGCCTATCGGCACCTATATTTGAAATGCCTATCGGCACCTATATCTGAAATGCCTATCGGCACCTATTTTTAAAATGCCAATCGGCAACTATATCTGAAATGCCTATCGGCACCTATATCTGAAATGCCTATCGGCACCTATTTTTGAAATGCCTATCGGAAACTACATCTGAAATGCCTATCAGCACCTATATTTGAAATGCCTATCGGCAACCATATCTGGAATGCCAATCGGCAACTATATCTGAAATGCCTGTCGGCACCTATATCTGAAATGCTTATCGACACCTATTTTTAAAATGCCAATCGGCAACTATATCTGTAATGCCTATCGGCACCTATATCTGAAATGCCTATCGGCACCTATTTTTAAAATGCCTATTGGAAACTACATCTGAAATGCTTATCAGCACCAATATTTGAAATGCCTATCGGCAACCATATCTGAAATGCCTATCAGCACCTATATTTGAAATGCCTATCGGCAACCATATCTGGAATGCCTATCGGCACCTATATTTGAAATGCCTATCGGCACCTATATCTGAAATGCCTATCGGCACCTATTTTTAAGATGCCAATCGGCAACTATATCTGAAATGCCTATCGGCACCTATATCTGAAATGCCTATCGGCACCAATTTTTGAAATGCCTATCGGAAACTACATCTGAAATGCCTATCAGCACCTATATTTGATATGCCTATCGGCAAACATATCTGGAATGCCTATCGGCACCTATATTTGAAATGCCTATCGGCTTCTATATCTGAAATCCTTATCGACGCCTATTTTTAAAATGCCAATTGGTAACTATTTCTGAAATGCCTATCGGCACCTATATCTGAAATGCCTATCGGTACCTATTTTTGAAATGCCTATCGGAAACTACATTTGAAATGCCTATCAGCACTTATATTTGAAATGCCTATCGGCAACCATATCTGGAATGCATATCGGCACCTATATTTGAAATGCCTATCGGCTTCTATATCTGAAATGCCTATCGACACCTATTTTTAAAATGCCAATCGGACATATATCTGAAATGCCTATCGGCACCTATATCTAAAATGCCTATCGGCACCTATTTTTGAAATGCCTATCGGAAACTACATCTGAAATGCCTATAAGCACCTATATTTGAAATGCCTATCGGCAACCATATCTGGAATGCCTATCGGCACCTATATCTGAAATGCCTTTCGGCATTTATATCTAAAATGCCTATCGACACCTATTTTTAAAATGGCAATCGGCAACTATATCTGAAATGCTTATCGGCACCTATATCTGAAATGCCTATCGGCACCAATTTTTGAAATGCCTATCGGAAACTACATCTGAAATGCCTATCAGCACCTATATTTGAAATGCCTATCGGCAACCATATCTGGAATGCCTATCGGCACCTATATTTGAAATGCCTATCGGCACCTATATCTGAAATGCCTATCGGCACCTATTTTTAAAATGCCAATCGGCAACTATATCTGAAATGCCTATCGGCACCTATTTTTGAAATGCCTATCGGAAACTACAACTGAAATGCCTATCAGCACCTATATTTGTAATGCCTATCGGCAACCATATCTGGAATGCCAATCGGCAACTATATCTGAAATGCCTGTCGGCACCTTTTTTTGAAATGCCTATCGGAAACTACATCTGAAATGCCTATCAGCACCTATATTTGAAATGCCTATCGGCAACCATATCTGGAATGCCAATCGGCAACTATATCTGAAATGCCTGTCGGCACCTATATCTGAAATGCTTATCGACACCTATTTTTAAAATGCCAATCGGCAACTATATCTGTAATGCCTATCGGCACCTATATCTGAAATGCCTATCGGCACCTATTTTTAAAATGCCTATTGGAAACTACATCTGAAATGCTTATCAGCACCAATATTTGAAATGCCTATCGGCAACCATATCTGAAATGCCTATCAGCACCTATATTTGAAATGCCTATCGGCAACCATATCTGGAATGCCTATCGGCACCTATATTTGAAATGCCTATCGGCACCTATATCTGAAATGCCTATCGGCACCTATTTTTAAGATGCCAATCGGCAACTATATCTGAAATGCCTATCGGCACCTATATCTGAAATGCCTATCGGCACCAATTTTTGAAATGCCTATCGGAAACTACATCTGAAATGCCTATCAGCACCTATATTTGATATGCCTATCGGCAAACATATCTGGAATGCCTATCGGCACCTATATTTGAAATGCCTATCGGCTTCTATATCTGAAATCCTTATCGACGCCTATTTTTAAAATGCCAATTGGTAACTATTTCTGAAATGCCTATCGGCACCTATATCTGAAATGCCTATCGGTACCTATTTTTGAAATGCCTATCGGAAACTACATTTGAAATGCCTATCAGCACTTATATTTGAAATGCCTATCGGCAACCATATCTGGAATGCATTTCGGCACCTATATTTGAAATGCCTATCGGCTTCTATATCTGAAATGCCTATCGACACCTATTTTTAAAATGCCAATCGGCAACTATATCTGAAATGCCTATCGGCACCTATATCTCTAATGCCTATCGGCACCTATTTTTGAAATGCCTATCGGAAACTACATCTGAAATGCCTATAAGCACCTATATTTGAAATGCCTATCGGCAACCATATCTGGAATGCCTATCGGCACCTATATCTGAAATGCCTTTCGGCATTTATATCTAAAATGCCTATCGACACCTATTTTTAAAATGGCAATCGGCAACTATATCTGAAATGCTTATCGGCACCTATATCTGAAATGCCTATCGGCACCAATTTTTGAAATGCCTATCGGAAACTACATCTGAAATGCCTATCAGCACCTATATTTGAAATGCCTATCGGCAACCATATCTGGAATGCCTATCGGCACCTATATTTGAAATGCCTATCGGCACCTATATCTGAAATGCCTATCGGCACCTATTTTTAAAATGCCAATCGGCAACTATATCTGAAATGCCTATCGGCACATATTTTTGAAATGCCTATCGGAAACTACATCTGAAATGCCTATCAGCACCTATATTTGAAATGCCTATCGGCAACCATATCTGGAATGCCAATCGGCAACTATATCTGAAATGCCTGTCGGCACCTATATCTGAAATGCCTATCGACACCTATTTATAAAATGCCAATCGGCAACTATATCTGAAATGCCTATCGGCACCTATATCTGAAATGCCTATCGGCACCTATTTTTGAAATGCCTATCGGAAACTACATCTGAAATGCTTATCAGCACCAATATTTGAAATGCCTATCGGCAACCATATCTGAAATGCCTATCAGCACCTATATTTGAAATGCCTATCGGCAACCATATCTGGAATGCCTATCGGCACCTATATTTGAAATGCCTATCGGCACCTATATCTGAAATGCCTATCGGCACCTATTTTTAAAATGCCAATCGGCAACTATATCTGAAATGCCTATCGGCACCTATATCTGAAATGCCTATCGGCACCAATTTTTGAAATGCCTATCGGAAACTACATCTGAAATGCCTATCAGCACCTATATTTGATATGCCTATCGGCAACCATATCTGGAATGCCTATCGGCACCTATATTTGAAATGCCTATCGGCTTCTATATCTGAAATCCCTATCGATACCTATTTTTAAAATGCCAATTGGCAACTATTTCTGAAATGCCTATCGGCACCTATATCTGAAATGCCTATCGGTACCTATTTTTGAAATGCCTATCGGAAACTACATTTGAAATGCCTATCAGCATTTATATTTGAAATGCCTATCGGCAACCGTATCTGGAATGCCTATCGGCACCTATATTTGAAATGCCAAACGGCTTCTATATCTGAAATGCCTATCGGCACCTAGTTTTAAAATGCCAATCGGCAACTATATCTGAAATGCCTATCGGCACCTATATCTGAAATGCCTATCGGCACCTATATCTGAAATGCCTATCGGCACCTATTTTTGAAATGCCTATCGGAAACTACATCTGAAATGCCTATCAGCACCTATATTTGAAATGCCTATCGGCAACCATATCTGGAATGCCTATCGGCACCTATATCTGAAATGCCTTTCGGCATTTATATCTGAAATGGCTATCGACACCTATTTTTAAAATGCCAATCGGCAACTATATCTGAAATGCCTATCGGCTGCTATATCTGAAATGCCTATCGGCACCAATTTTTGAAATGCCTATAGGAAACTACATCTGAAATGCCTATCAGCACCTATATTTGAAATGCCTATCGGCAACCATATCTGGAATGCCTATCGGCACCTATATTTGAAATGCCTATCGGCACCTATATCTGAAATGCCTATCGGCACCTATTTTTAAAATGCCAATCGGCAACTATATCTGAAATGCCTATCGGCACCTATATCTGAAATGCCTATCGGCACCTATTTTTGAAATGCCTATTGGAAACTACATCTAAAATGCCTAGCAGCACCTATATTTGAAATGCCTATCGGCAACCATTTCTGGAATGCCAATCGGCAAATATATCTGAAATGCCTGTCGGCACCTATATCTGAAATGGCTATCGACACCTATTTTTAAAATGCCAATCGGCAACTATATCTGTAATGCCTATCGGCACCTATATCTGAAATGCCTATCGGCACCTATTTTTGAAATGCCTATTGGAAACTACATCTGAAATGCTTATCAGCACCAATATTTGAAATGCCTATCGGCAACCATATCTGAAATGCCTATCAGCACCTATATTTGAAATGCCTATCGGCTACCATATCTGGAATGCCTATCGGCACCTATATTTGAAATGCTTATCGGCACCTATATCTGAAATGCCTATCGGCACCTATTTTTAAATTGCCAATCAGCAACTATATCTGAAATGCCTATCGGCACCTATATCTGAAATGCCTATCGGCACCAATTTTTGAAATGCCTATCGGAAACTACATCTGAAATGCCTATCAGCACCTATATTTGATATGCCTATCGGCAACCATATCTGGAATGCCTATCGGCACCTATATTTGAAATGCCTATCGGCTTCTATATCTGAAATCCTTATCGACACATATTTTTAAAATGCCAATTGGCAACTATTTCTGAAATGCCTATCGGCACCTATATCTGAAATGCCTATCGGTACCTATTTTTGAAATGCCTATCGGAAACTACATTTGAAATGCCTATCAGCACTTATATTTGAAATGCCTATCGGCAACCATATCTGGAATGCCTATCGGCACCTATATTTGAAATGCCAAACGGCTTTTATATCTGAAATGCCTATCGGCACCTAGTTTTAAAATGCCAATCGGCAACTATATCTGAAATGCCTATCGGCACCTATATCTGAAATGCCTATCGGCAACTATTTTTGAAATGCCTTTCGGAAACTACATCTGAAATGCCTATCTGCTCCTAAATTTGAAATGCCTATCGGCAACCATATCTGGAATGCCTATCGACACCTATATTTGAAATACCTATCGGCTTCTATATCTGAAATGCCTATCGGCACCTGTTTTTAAAATGCCAATCGGCAACTATATCTGAAATGCCTATCGGCACCTATATCTGAAATGCCTATCGGCATCAATTTTTGAAATGCCTATCGGAAACTACATCTAAAATGCCTATCAGCACCTATATTTGAAATGCCTATCGGCAACCATATCTGGAATGCATATCGGCACCTATATTTGAAATGTTTATCGGCTTCTATATCTGAAATGCCTATCGACACCTATTTTTAAAATGCCAATCGGCAACTATATCTGAAATGCCTATCGGCACCTATATCTGAAATGCCTATCGGCACCTATTTTTGAAATGCCTATCGGAAACTACATCTGAAATGCCTATAAGCACCTATATTTGAAATGCCTATCGGCAACCATATCTGGAATGCCTATCGGCACCTATATCTGAAATGCCTTTCGGCATTTATATCTAAAATGCCTATCGACACCTATTTTTAAAATGCCAATCGGCAACTATATCTGAAATGCCTATCGGCACCTATATCTAAAATGCCTATCGGCACCAATTTTTGAAATGCCTATCGGAAACTACATCTGAAATGCCTATCAGCACCTATATTTGAAATGCCCATCGGCAACCATATCTGGAATGCCTATCGGCACCTATATTTGAAATGCCTATCGGCACCTATATCTGAAATGCCTATCGGCACCTATTTTTAAAATGCCAATCGGCAACTATATCTGAAATGCCTATCGGCACCTATATCTGAAATGCCTATCGGCACCTATTTTTGAAATGCCTATCGGAAACTACATCTGAAATGCCTATCAGCACCTATATTTGAAATGCCTATCGGCAACCATATCTGGAATGCCAATCGGCAACTATATCTGAAATGCCTGTCGGCACCTATATCTGAAATGCCTATCGACACCTATTTTTAAAATGCCAATCGGCAACTATATCTGTAATGCCTATCGGCACCTATATCTGAAAAAGCCTATCGGCACCTATTTTTGAAATGCCTATCGGAAACTACATCTGAAATGCTTATCAGCACCAATATTTGAAATGCCTATCGGCAACCATATCTGAAATGCCTATCAGCACCTATATTTGAAATGCCTATCGGCAACCATATCTGGAATGCCTATCGGCACCTATATTTGAAATGCCTATCGGCACCTATATCTGAAGTGCCTATCGGCAACTATATCTGAAATGCCTATCGGCACCTATATCTGAAATGCCTATCGGCACCAATTTTTGAAATGCCTATCGGAAACTACATCTGAAATGCCTATCAGCACCTATATTTGATATGCCTATCGGCAACCATATCTGGAATGCCTATCGGCAGCTATATTTGAAATGCCTATCTACTTCTATATCTGAAATCCCTATCGACACCTATTTTTAAAATGCCAATTCGTAACTATTTCTGAAATGCCTATCGGCACCTATATCTGAAATGCCTATCGGTACCTATTTTTGAAATGCCTATCGGAAACTACATTTGAAATGCCTATCAGCACTTATATTTGAAATGCCTATCGGCAATCATATCTGGAATGCCTATCGGCACCTATATTTGAAATGCCAAACGGCTTCTATATCTGAAATGCCTATCGGCACATAGTTTTAAAATGCCAATCGGCAACTATATCTGAAATGCCTATTGGCACCTATATCTGAAATGCCTATCGGCACCTATTTTTGAAATGCCTATCGGAAACTACATCTGAAATGCCTATCAGCACCTATATTTGAAATGCCTGTCGGCATCCATAACTGGAATGCCAATCGGCAACTATATCTGAAATGCCTGTCGGCACCTATATCTGAAATGCCTATCGACACCTATTTTGAAAATGCCAATCGGCAACTATATCTGTAATGCCTATCGGCACCTTTATCTAAAATGCCTATCGGCACCTATTTTTGGAATGCCTATTGGAAACTACATCTGAAATGCTTATCAGCACCAATATTTGAAATGCCTATCGGCAACCATATCTGAAATGCCTATCAAAACCTATATTTGAAATGCCTATAGGCAACCATATCTGGAATGCCTATCGGCACCTATATTTGAAATGCCTATCGGCACCTATATCTGAAATGCCTATCGGCACCTATTTTTAAAATGCCAATCGGCAACTATATCTGAAATGCCTATCAGCACCTATATTTGAAATGCCTATCGGCAACCATATCTGGAATGCCAATCGGCGACTATATCTGAAATGCCTGTCGGCACCTATATCTGAAATGCCTATCGACACCTATTTTTAAAATGCCAATCGGCAACTATATCTGTAATGCCTATCGGCACCTATATCTGAAATGCCTATCGGCACCTATTTTTGAAATGCCTATTAGAAACTACATCTGAAATGCTTATCAGCACCAATATTTGAAATGCCTATCGGCAACCATATCTGAAATGCCTATCAGCACCTATATTTGAAATGCCTATCGGCAACCATATCTGGAATGCCTATCGGCACCTATATTTGAAATGCCTATCGGCACCTATATCTGAAATGCCTATCGGCACCTATTTTTAAAATGCCAATCGGCAACTATATCTGAAAAGCATATCGGCACCTATATCTGAAATGCCTATCGGCACCAATTTTTGAAATGCCTATCGGAAACTACATCTGAAATGCCTATCAGCACCTATATTTGATATGCCTATCGGCAACCATATCTGGAATGCCTATCGGCACCTATATTTGAAATGCCTATCGGCTTCTATATCTGAAATCCCTATCGATACCTATTTTTAAAATGCCAATTGGCAACTATTTCTGAAATGCCTATCGGCACCTATATCTGAAATGCCTATCGGTACCTATTTTTGAAATGCCTATCGGAAACTACATTTGAAATGCCTATCAGCACTTATATTTGAAATGCCTATCGGCAACCATATCTGGAATGCCTATCGGCACCTATATTTGAAATGCCAAACGGCTTCTATATCTGAAATGCCTATCGGCACCTAGTTTTAAAATTCCAATCGGCAACTATATCTGAAATGCCTATCAGCACCTATATCTGAAATGCCTATCGGCACCTATTTTTGAAATGCCTTTCGGAAACTACATCTGAAATGCCTATCTGCTCCTAAATTTGAAATGCCTATCGGCAACCATATCTGGAATGCCTATCGACACCTATATTTGAAATACCTATCGGCTTCTATATCTGAAATGCCTATCGGCACCTGTTATTAAAATGCCAATCGGCAACTATATCTGAAATGCCTATCAGCACCTATATCTGAAATGCCTATCGGCATCAATTTTTGAAATGCCTATCGGAAACTACATCTAAAATGCCTATCAGCATTTATATTTGAAATTCCTATCGCAACCATATCTGGAATGCATATCGGCACCTATATTTGAAATGCCTATCGGCTTCTATATCTGAAATGCCTATCGACACCTATTTTTAAAATGCCAATCGGCAACTATATCTGAAATGCCTATCGGCACCTATATCTGAAATGCCTATCGGCACCTATTTTTGAAATGCCTATCGGAAACTACATCTGAAATGCCTATCTGCACCTATATTTGAAATGCCTATCGGCATCTATATCTGGAATGCCAATCGGCAACTATATCTGAAATGCCTGTCGGCACCTATATCTGAAATGCCTATCGACACCTATTTTGAAAATGCCAATCGGCAACTATATCTGAAATGCCTATCAGCACCTATATCTGAAATGCCTATCGGCATCAATTTTTGAAATGCCTATCGGAAACTACATCTAAAATGCCTATCAGCACCTATATTTGAAATTCCTATCGCAACCATATCTGGAATGCATATCGGCACCTATATTTGAAATGCCTATCGGCTTCTATATCTGAAATGCCTATCGACACCTATTTTTAAAATGCCAATCGGCAACTATATCTGAAATGCCTATCGGCACCTATATCTGAAATGCCTATCGGCACCTATTTTTGAAATGCCTATCGGAAACTACATTTGAAATGCCTATCAGCACCTATATTTGAAATGCCTATCGGCAAACATATCTGGAATGCCTATCGGCACCTATATCTGAAATGCTTTTCGGCATTTATATCTGAAATGCCTATCGACACCTATTTTTAAAATGCCAATCGGCAACTATATCTGAAATGCCTATCGGCACCTATATCTGAAATGCCTATCGGCACCAATTTTTGAAATGCCTTTTGGAAACTACATCTGAAATGCCTATCAGCACCTATATTCGAAATGCCTATCGGCAACCATATCTGGAATGCCTATCGGCACCTATATTTGAAATGCCTATCGGCACCTATATATGAAATGCCTATCGGCACCTATTTTTAAAATGCCAATCGGCAACTATATCTGAAATGCCTATCGGCACCTATATCTGAAATGCCTATCGGCACCTATTTTTGAAATGCCTATCGGAAACTAAATCTGAAATGCCTATCAGCACCTATATTTAAAATGCCTATCGGTAACCATATCTGGAATGCCAATCGGCAACTATATCTGTAATGCCTATCGGCACCTATATCTGAAATGCCTATCGGCACCTATTTTTGAAATGCCTATCGGAAACTACATCTGAAATGCTTATTAGCACCAATATTTGAAATGCCTATCGGCAACCATATCTGAAATGCCTATCGACACCTATATTTGAAATACCTATCGGCCTCTTTCTCTGAAATGCCTATCGGCACCTATTTTTAAAATGCCAATCGGCAACTATATTTGAAATGTCTATCGGCACCTATATTTGAAATGCCTATCGGCACCAATTTTTGAAATGCCTATCGGAAACTACATCTGAAATGCCTATCAGCACCTATATTTGAAATGCCTATCGGCAACCATATCTGGAATGCCTATCGGCACCTATATTTGAAATGCCTATCGGCTTCTATATCTGAAATGCCTATCGGCACCTATTTTTAAAATGCCAATCGGCAACTATATCTGAAATGTCTATCGGCACCTATATCTGAAATGCCCATCGGCACCTATTTTTGAAATGCCTATCGGAAACTACATCTGAAATGCCTATCAGCACCTATATTTGAAATGCCTATCGGCAACCATATCTGGAATGCCAATCGGCAACTATATCTGAAATGCCTGTCGGCACCTATATCTGAAATCCCTATCGACATCTATTTTTAAAATGCCAATCGGCAACTATATCTGTAATGCCTATCGGCACCTATATCTGAAATGCCTATCGGCACCTATTTTTGAAATGCCTATTGGAAACTACATCTGAAATGCTTATCAGCACCAATATTTGAAATGCCTATCGGCAACCATATCTGAAATGCCTATCAGCACCTATATTTGAAATGCCTATCGGCAACCATATCTGGAATGCCTATCGGCACCTATATTTGAAATGCCTATCGGCACCTATATCTGAAATGCCTATCGGCACCTATTTTTAAAATGCCAATCGGCAACTATATCTGAAATGCCTATCGGCTTCTATATCTGAAATCCTTATCGACACCTATTTTTAAAATGCCAATTGGCAACTATTTCTGAAATGCCTATCGGCACCTATATTTTAAATGCCTATCGGTACCTATTTTTGAAATGCCTATCGGAAACTACATTTGAAATGCCTATCAGCACTTATATTTGAAATGCCTATCGGCAACCATATCTGGAATGCCTATCGGCACCTATATTTGAAATGCCAAACGGCTTCTATATCTGAAATGCCTATCGGCACCTAGTTTTATATTGCCAATCGGCAACTATATCTGAAATGCCTATCGGCACCTATATCTGAAATGCCTATCGGCACCAATTTTTGAAATGCCTATCGGAAACTACATCTGAAATGCCTATCAGCACCTATATTTGAAATGCCTATCGGCAACCATATCTGAAATGCCTATCAGCACCTATATTTGAAATGCCTATAGGCAACCATATCTGGAATGCCTATCGGCACCTATATTTGAAATGCCTATCGGCACCTATATCTGAAATGCCTATCGGCACCTATTTTTAAAATGCCAATCGGCAACTATATCTGAAATGCCTATCAGCACCTATATTTGAAATGCCTATCGGCAACCATATCTGGAATGCCAATCGGCAACTATATCTGAAATGCCTGTCGGCACCTATATCTGAAATGCCTATCGACACCTATTTTTAAAATGCCAATCGGCAACTATATCTGTAATGCCTATCGGCACCTATATCTGAAATGCCTATCGGCACCTCTTTTTGAAATGCCTATTAGAAACTACATCTGAAATGCTTATCAGCACCAATATTTGAAATGCCTATCGGCAACCATATCTGAAATGCCTATCAGCACCTATATTTGAAATGCCTATCGGCAACCATATCTGGAATGCCTATCGGCACCTATATTTGAAATGCCTATCGGCACCTATATCTGAAATGCCTATCGGCACCTATTTTTAAAATGCCAATCGGCAACTATATCTGAAATGCATATCGGCACCTATATCTGAAATGCCTATCGGCACCAATTTTTGAAATGCCTATCGGAAACTACATCTGAAATGCCTATCAGCACCTATATTTGATATGCCTATCGGCAACCATATCTGGAATGCCTATCGGCACCTATATTTGAAATGCCTATCGGCTTCTATATCTGAAATCCCTATCGATACCTATTTTTAAAATGCCAATTGGCAACTATTTCTGAAATGCCTATCGGCACCTATATCTGAAATGCCTATCGGTACCTATTTTTGAAATGCCTATCGGAAACTACATTTGAAATGCCTATCAGCACTTATATTTGAAATGCCTATCGGCAACCATATCTGGAATGCCTATCGGCACCTATATTTGAAATGCCAAACGGCTTCTATATCTGAAATGCCTATCGGCACCTAGTTTTAAAATTCCAATCGGCAACTATATCTGAAATGCCTATCAGCACCTATATCTGAAATGCCTATCGGCACCTATTTTTGAAATGCCTTTCGGAAACTACATCTGAAATGCCTATCTGCTCCTAAATTTGAAATGCCTATCGGCAACCATATCTGGAATGCCTATCGACACCTATATTTGAAATACCTATCGGCTTCTATATCTGAAATGCCTATCGGCACTTGTTATTAAAATGCCAATCGGCAACTATATCTGAAATGCCTATCAGCACCTATATCTGAAATGCCTATCGGCATCAATTTTTGAAATGCCTATCGGAAACTACATCTAAAATGCCTATCAGCATTTATATTTGAAATTCCTATCGCAACCATATCTGGAATGCATATCGGCACCTATATTTGAAATGCCTATCGGCTTCTATATCTGAAATGCCTATCGACACCTATTTTTAAAATGCCAATCGGCAACTATATCTGAAATGCCTATCGGCACCTATATCTGAAATGCCTATCGGCACCTATTTTTGAAATGCCTATCGAAAACTACATCTGAAATGCCTATCTGCACCTATATTTGAAATGCCTATCGGCATCTATATCTGGAATGCCAATCGGCAACTATATCTGAAATGCCTGTCGGCACCTATATCTGAAATGCCTATCGACACCTATTTTGAAAATGCCAATCGGCAACTATATCTGTAATGCCTATCGGCACCTTTATCTGAAATGCCTATCGGCACCTATTTTTGGAATGCCTATTGGAAACTACATCTGAAATGCTTATCAGCACCAATATTTGAAATGCCTACCGGCAACCATATCTGAAATGCCTATCAGCACCTATATTTGAAATGCCTATAGGCAACCATATCTGGAATGCCTATCGGCACCTATATTTGAAATGCCTATCGGCACCTATATCTGAAATGCCTATCGGCACCTATTTTTAAAATGCCAATCGGCAACTATATCTGAAATGCCTATCAGCACCTATATTTGAAATGCCTATCGGCAAGCATATCTGGAATGCCAATCGGCAACTATATCTGAAATGCCTGTCGGCACCTATATCTGAAATGCCTATCGACACCTATTTTTAAAATGCCAATCGGCAACTATATCTGTAATGCCTATCGGCACCTATATCTGAAATGCCTATCGGCACCTATTTTTGAAATGCCTATTGGAAACTACATCTGAAATGCTTATCAGCACCAATATTTGAAATGCCTATCGGCAACCATATCTGAAATGCCTATCAGCACCTATATTTGAAATGCCTATCGGCAACCATATCTGGAATGCCTATCGGCACCTATATTTGAAATGCCTATCGGCACCTATATCTGAAATGCCTATCGGCACCTATTTTTAAAATGCCAATCGGCAACTATATCTGAAATGCCTATCGGCACCTATATCTGAAATGCCTATCGGCACCAATTTTTGAAATGCCTATCGGAAACTACATCTGAAATGCCTATCAGCACCTATATTTGATATGCCTATCGGCAACCATATCTGGAATGCCTATCGGCACCTATATTTCAAATGCCTATCGGCTTCTATATCTGAAATCCCTATCGATACCTATTTTTAAAATGCCAATTGGCAACTATTTCTGAAATGCCTATCGGCACCTATATCTGAAATACCTATCGGTACCTATTTTTGAAATGCCTATCGGAAACTACATTTGAAATGCCTATCAGCACTTATATTTGAAATGCCTATCGGCAACCATATCTGGAATGCCTATCGGCACCTATATTTGAAATGCCAAACGGCTTCTATATCTGAAATGCCTATCGGCACCTAGTTTTAAAATGCCAATCGGAAACTATATCTGAAATGCCTATCAGCACCTATATCTGAAATGCCTATCGGCACCTATTTTTGAAATGCCTTTTGGAAACTACATCTGAAATGCCTATCTGCTCCTAAATTTGAAATGCCTATCGGCAACCATATCTGGAATGCCTATCGACACCTATATTTGAAATACCTATCGGCTTCTATATCTGAAATGCCTATCGGCACCTGCTATTAAAATGCCAATCGGCAACTATATCTGAAATGCCTATCAGCACCTATATCTGAAATGCCTATCGGCATCAATTTTTGAAATGCCTATCGGAAACTACATCTAAAATGCCTATCAGCACCTATATTTGAAATTCCTATCGCAACCATATCTGGAATGCATATCGGCACCTATATTTGAAATGCCTATCGGCTTCTATATCTGAAATGCCTATCGACACCTATTTTTAAAATGCCAATCGGCAACTATATCTGAAATGCCTATCGGCACCTATATCTGAAATGCCTATCGGCACCTATTTTTGAAATGCCTATCGGAAACTACATTTGAAATGCCTATCAGCACCTATATTTGAAATGCCTATCGGCAACCATATCTGGAATGCCTATCGGCACCTATATCTGAAATGCTTTTCGGCATTTATATCTGAAATGCCTATCGACACCTATTTTTAAAATGCCAATCGGCAACTATATCTGAAATGCCTATCGGCACCTATATCTGAAATGCCTATCGGCACCAATTTTTGAAATGCCTTTTGGAAACTACATCTGAAATGCCTATCAGCACCTATATTCGAAATGCCTATCGGCAACCATATCTGGAAAGCCTATCGGCACCTATATTTGAAATGCCTATCGGCACCTATATATGAAATGCCTATCGGCACCTATTTTTAAAATGCCAATCGGCAACTATATCTGAAATGCCTATCGGCACCTATATCTGAAATGCCTATCGGCACCTATTTTTGAAATGCCTATCGGAAACTACATCTGAAATGCCTATCAGCACCTATATTTAAAATGCCTATCGGTAACCATATCTGGAATGCCAATCGGCAACTATATCTGAAATGCCTGTCGGCACCTATATCTGAAATGCCTATCGACACCTATTTTTAAAATGCCAATCGGCAACTATATCTGTAATGCCTATCGGCACCTATATCTGAAATGCCTATCGGCACCTATTTTTGAAATGCCTATCGGAAACTACATCTGAAATGCTTATCAGCACCAATATTTGAAATGCCTATCGGCAACCATATCTGAAATGCCTATCGACACCTATATTTGAAATACCTATCGGCCTCTTTCTCTGAAATGCCTATCGGCACCTATTTTTAAAATGCCAATCGGCAACTATATTTGAAATGTCTATCGGCACCTATATTTGAAATGCCTATCGGCACCAATTTTTGAAATGCCTATCGGAAACTACATCTGAAATGCCTATCAGCACCTATATTTGAAATGCCTATCGGCAACCATATCTGGAATGCCTATCGGCACCTATATTTGAAATGCCTATCGGCTTCTATATCTGAAATGCCTATCGGCACCTATTTTTAAAATGCCAATCGGCAACTATATCTGAAATGTCTATCGGCACCTATATCTGAAATGCCTATCGGCACCTATTTTTGAAATGCCTATCGGAAACTACATCTGAAATGCCTATCAGCACCTATATTTGAAATGCCTATCGGCAACCATATCTGGAATGCCAATCGGCAACTATATCTGAAATGCCTGTCGGCACCTATATCTGAAATGCCTATCGACATCTATTTTTAAAATGCCAATCGGCAACTATATCTGTAATGCCTATCGGCACCTATATCTGAAATGCCTATCGGCACCTATTTTTGAAATGCCTATTGGAAACTACATCTGAAATGCTTATCAGCACCAATATTTGAAATGCCTATCGGCAACCATATCTGAAATGCCTATCAGCACCTATATTTGAAATGCCTATCAGCAACCATATCTGGAATGCCTATCGGCACCTATATTTGAAATGCCTATCGGCACCTATATCTGAAATGCCTATCGGCACCTATTTTTAAAATGCCAATCGGCAACTATATCTGAAATGCCTATCGGCACCTATATCTGAAATGCCTATCGGCACTAATTTTTGAAATGCCTATCGGAAACTACATCTGAAATGCCTATCAGCACCTATATTTGATATGCCTATCGGCAAACATATCTGGAATGCCTATCGGCACCTATATTTGAAATGCCTATCGGCTTCTATATCTGAAATCCTTATCGACACCTATTTTTAAAATGCCAATTGGCAACTATTTCTGAAATGCCTATCGGCACCTATATTTGAAATGCCTATCGGTACCTATTTTTGAAATGCCTATCGGAAACTACATTTGAAATGCCTATCAGCACCTATATTTGAAATGCCTATCGGCAACCATATCTGGAATGCCTATCGGCACCTATATTTGAAATGCCAAACGGCTTCTATATCTGAAATGCCTATCGGCACCTAGTTTTATATTGCCAATCGGCAACTATATCTGAAATGCCTATCGGCACCTATATCTGAAATGCCTATCGGCACCAATTTTTGAAATGCCTATCGGAAACTACATCTGAAATGCCTATCAGCACCTATATTTGAAATGCCTATCGGCAACCATATCTGGAATGCCTATCGGCACCTATATTTGAAATGCCTATCGGCACCTATATCTGAAAAGCCTATCGGCACCTATTTTTAAAATGCCAATCGGCAACTATATCTGAAATGCCTATCGGCACCTATATCTGAAATGCCTATCGGCACCTATTTTTGAAATGCCTATCGGAAACTACATCTGAAATGCCTATCAGCACCTATATTTGAAATGCCTATCGGCAACCATATCTGGAATGCCAATCGGCAACTATATCTGAAATGCCTGTCGGCACCTATATCTGAAATGCCTATCGACACCTATTTTTAAAATGCCAATCGGCAACTATATCTGTAATGCCTATCGGCACCTATATCTGAAATGCCTATCGGCACCTATTTTTGAAATGCCTATCGGAAACTACATCTGAAATGCTTATCAGCACCAATATTTGAAATGCCTATCGGCAACCATATCTGAAATGCCTATCAGCACCTATATTTGAAATGCCTATCGGCAACCATATCTGGAATGCCTATCGGCACCTATATTTGAAATGCCTATCGGCACCTATAACTGAAGTGCCTATCGGCACCTATTTTTAAAATGCCAATCGGCAACTATATCTGAAATGCCTATCGGCACCTATATCTGAAAAGCCTATCGGTACCAATTTTTGAAATGCCTATCGGAAACTACATCTGAAATGCCTATCAGCACCTATATTTGATATGCCTATCGGCAACCATATCTGGAATGCCTATCGGCAGCTATATTTGAAATGCCTATCGGCTTCTATATCTGAAATCCCTATCGACACCTATTTTTAAAATGCCAATTCGCAACTATTTCTGAAATGCCTATCGGCACCTATATCTGAAATGCCTATCAGTACCTATTTTTGAAATGCCTATCGGAAACTACATTTGAAATGCCTATCAACACTTATATTTGAAATGCCTATCGGCAACCATATCTGGAATGCCTATTGGCACCTATATTTGAAATGCCAAACGGCTTCTATATCTTAAATGCCTATCGGCACCTAGTTTTAAAATGCCAATCGGCAACTATATCTGAAATGCCTATCGGCACCTATATCTGAAATGCCTATCGGCACCTATTTTTAAAATGCCTATCGGAAACTACATCTGAAATGCCTATCATAACCTATATTTGAAATGCCTATCGGCAACCATATCTGGAATGCCAATCGGCAACTATATCTGAAATGCCTGTCGGCAACTATATCTGAAATGCCTATCGACACCTATTTTGAAAATGCTAATCGGCAACTATATCTGTAATGCCTATCGGCACCTTTATCTGAAATGCCTATCGGCACCTATTTTTGAAATGCCTATTGGAAACTACATCTGAAATGCTTATCAGCACCAATATTTGAAATGCCTATCGGCAACCATATCTGAAATGCCTATTAGCACCTATATTTGAAATGCCTATAGGCAACCATATCTGGAATGCCTATCGGCACCTATATTTGAAATGCCTATCGGCACCTATATCTGAAATGCCTATCGGCACCTATTTTTAAAATGCCAATCGGCAACTATATCTGAAATGCCTGTCGGCACCTATATCTGAAATGCCTATCGACACCTATTTTGAAAATGCAAATCGGCAACTATATCTGTAATGCCTATCGGCACCTTTATCTGAAATGCCTATCGGCACCAATTTTTGAAATGCCTATCGGAAACTACATCTGAAATGCCTATCAGCACCTATATTTGATATGCCTATCGGCAACCATATCTGGAATGCCTTACGGCACCTATATTTGAAATGCCTATCGGCTTCTATATCTAATATCCTTATCGACACCTATTTTTAAAATGCCAATTGGCAACTATTTCTGAAATGCCTATCGGCACCTATATCTGAAATGCCTATCGGTACCTATTTTTGAAATGCCTATCGGAAACTACATTTGAAATGCCTATCGGCACTTATATTTGAAATGCCTATCGGCAACCATATCTGGAATGCCTATCGGCACCTATATTTGAAATGCCAAACGGCTTCTATATCTGAAATGCCTATCGGCACCTAGTTTTAAAATGCCCAACGGCAACTATATCTGAAATGCCTAACGGCACCTATATCTGAAATGCCTATCGGCACCTATTTTTGAAATGCCTTTCGGAAACTACATCTGAAATGCCTATCAGCACCTATATTTGAAATGCCTATCGGCAACCATATCTGGAATGCCTATCGGCACCTATATTTGAAATGCCAAACGGCTTCTATATCTGAAATGCATATCGGCACCTAGTTTTAAAATGCCAAACGGCAACTATATCTGAAATGCCTATCGGCACCTATATTTAAAATACCTATCGGCTTCTATATCTGAAATGCCTATCGGCACCTGTTTTTAAAATGCCAATCGGCAACTATATCTGAAATGCCTATCGGCACCTATATCTGAAATGCCTATCGGCATCAATTTTTGAAATGCCTATCGGAAACTACATCTAAAATGCCTATCAGCACCTATATTTGAAATGCCTATCGGCAACCATATCTGGAATGCATATCGGCACCTATATTTGAAATGCCTTTCGGCTTCTATATCTGAAATGCCTATCGACACCTATTTTTAAAATGCCAATCATCAACTATATCTGAAATGCCTATCGGCACCTATATCTGAAATGCCTATCGGCACCTATTTTTAAAATGCCTATCGGAAACTACATCTGAAATGCCTATCAGCACCTATATTTGAAATGCCAATCGGCAACCATATCTGGAATGCCTATCGGCACCTATATCTGAAATGCCTTTCGGCATTTATATCTGAAATGCCTATCGACACCTATTTTTAAAATGCCAATCGGCAACTATATCTGAAATGCCTATCAGCACCTATATCTGAAATGCCTATCGGCACCAATTTTTTAATGTCCATCGGAAACTACATCTGAAATGCCTATCAGCACCTATATTTGAAATGCCTATCGGCAACCATATCTGGAATGCCTATCGGCACCTATATTTGAAATGCCTATCGGCACCTATATCTGAAATGCCTATCGGCACCTATTTTAAAAATGCCAATCGGCATCTATATCTGAAATGCCTATCGGCACCTATATCTGAAATGCATATCGGAACCTATTTTTGAAATGCCTATCGGAAACTATATCTGAAATGCCTATCAGCACCTATATTTAAATGCCTATCGGCAACCATATCTGGAATGCCAATCGGCAACTATATCTGAAATGCCTGTCGGCATCTATATCTGAAATGCCTATCGACACCTATTTTTAAAATGCCAATCGGCAACTATATCTGTAATGCCTATCGGCACCTATATCTGAAATGCCTATCGGCACCTATTTTTGAAATGCCTATTGGAAACTACATCTGAAATGCTTATCAGCACCAATATTTGAAATGCCTATCGGCAACCATATCTGAAATGCCTATCAGCACCTATATTTGAAATGCCTATCGGCAACCATATCTGGAGTGCCTATCGGCACCTATATTTGAAATGCCTATCGGCACCTATATCTGAAATGCCAATCGGCACCTATTTTTAAAATGCCAATCGGCAACTAAATCTGAAATGCCTATCGGCACCTATATCTGAAATGCCTATCGGCACAAATTTTTGAAATGCCTATCGGAAACTACATCTGGAATGCCTATCAGCACCTATATTTGATATGCCTATCGGCAACCATATCTGGAATGCCTATCGGCACCTATATTTGAAATGCCTATCGGCTTCTATATCTGAAATCCCTATCGATACCTATTTTTAAAATGCCAATTGGCAACTATTTCTGAAATGCCTATCGGCACCTATATCTGAAATGCCTATCGGTACCTATTTTTGAAATGCCTATCGGAAACTACATTTGAAATGCCTATCAGCACTTATATTTGAAATGCCTATCGGCAACCATATCTGGAATGCCTATCGGCACCTATATTTGAAATGCGAAACGGCTTCTATATCTGAAATGCCTATCGGCACCTAGTTTTAAAATGCTAATCGGCAACTATATCTGAAATGCCTATCGGCACCTATATCTGAAATGCCTATCGGCACCTATATCAGAAATGCCTATCGGCACCTATTTTTGAAATGCCTATCGGAAACTACATCTGAAATGCCTATCAGCACCTATATTTGAAATGCCTATCGGCAACCATATCTGGAATGCCTATCGGCACCTATATCTGAAATGCTTTTCGGCATTTATATCTGAAATGCCTATCGACACCTATTTTTAAAATGCCAATCGGCAACTATATCTGAAATGCCTATCGGCACCTATATCTGAAATGCCTATCGGCACCAATTTTTGAAATGCCTTTTGGAAACTACATCTGAAATGCCTATCAGCACCTATATTCGAAATGCCTATCGGCAACCATATCTGGAATGCCTATCGGCACCTATATTTGAAATGCCTATCGGCACCTATATATGAAATGCCTATCGGCACCTATTTTTAAAATGCCAATCGGCAACTATATCTGAAATGCCTATCGGCACCAATATCTGAAATGCCTATCGGCACCTATTTTTGAAATGCCTATCGGAAACTACATCTGAAATGCCTATCAGCACCTATATTTAAAATGCCTATCGGTAACCATATCTGGAATGCCAATCGGCAACTATATCTGAAATGCCTGTCGGCACCTATATCTGGAATGCCTATCGACACCTATTTTTAAAATGCCAATCGGCAACTATATCTGTAATGCCTATCGGCACCTATATCTGAAATGCCTATCGGCACCTATTTTTGAAATGCCTATCGGAAACTACATCTGAAATGCTTATCAGCACCAATATTTGAAATGCCTATCGGCAACCATATCTGAAATGCCTATCGACACCTATATTTGAAATACCTATCGGCTTCTTTCTCTGAAATGCCTATCGGCACCTATTTTTAAAATGCCAATCGGCAACTATATTTGAAATGTCTATCGGCACCTATATTTGAAATGCCTATCGGCACCAATTTTTGAAATGCCTATCGGAAACTACATCTGAAATGCCTATCAGCACCTATATTTAAAATGCCTATCGGCAACCATATCTGGAATGCCTATCGGCACCTATATTTGAAATGCCTATCGGCTTCTATATCTGAAATGCCTATCGGCACCTATTTTTAAAATGCCAATCGGCAACTATATCTGAAATGTCTATCGGCACCTATATCTGAAATGCCTATCGGCACCTATTTTTGAAATGCCTATCGGAAACTACATCTGAAATGCCTATCAGCACCTATATTTGAAATGCCTATCGGCAACCATATCTGGAATGCCAATCGGCAACTATATCTGAAATGCCTGTCGGCACCTATATCTGAAATGCCTATCGACATCTATTTTTAAAATGCCAATCGGCAACTATATCTGTAATGCCTATCGGCACCTATATCTGAAATGCCTATCGGCACCTATTTTTGAAATGCCTATTGGAAACTACATCTGAAATGCTTATCAGCACCAATATTTGAAATGCCTATCGGCAACCATATCTGAAATGCCTATCAGCACCTATATTTGAAATGCCTATCGGCAACCATATCTGGAATGCCTATCGGCACCTATATTTGAAATGCCTATCGGCACCTATATCTGAAATGCCTATCGGCACCTATTTTTAAAATGCCAATCGGCAACTATATCTGAAATGCCTATCGGCACCTATATCTGAAATGCCTATCGGCACTAATTTTTGAAATGCCTATCGGAAACTACATCTGAAATGCCTATCAGCACCTATATTTGATATGCCTATCGGCAAACATATCTGGAATGCCTATCGGCACCTATATTTGAAATGCCTATCGGCTTCTATATCTGAAATCCTTATCGACACCTATTTTTAAAATGCCAATTGGCAACTATTTCTGAAATGCCTATCGGCACCTATATTTGAAATGCCTATCGGTACCTATTTTTGAAATGCCTATCGGAAACTACATTTGAAATGCCTATCAGCACTTATATTTGAAATGCCTATCAGCAACCATATCTGGAATGCCTATCGGCACTTATATTTGAAATGCCAAACGGCTTCTATATCTGAAATGCCTATCGGCACCTAGTTTTATATTGCCAATCGGCAACTATATCTGAAATGCCTATCGGCACCTATATCTGAAATGCCTATCGGCACCCATTTTTGAAATGCCTTTCGGAAACTACATTTGAAATGCCTATCTGCTCCTAAATTTGAAATGCCTATCGGCAACCATATCTGGAATGCCTATCGACACCTATATTTGAAATACCTATCGGCTTCTATATCTGAAATGCCTATCGACACCTATTTTTAAAATGCCAATCGGCAACTATATCTGAAATGCCTATCGGCACCTATATCTGAAATGCCTATCGGCACCTATTTTTGAAATGCCTATCGAAAACTACATCTGAAATGCCTATAAGAACCTATATTTGAAATGCCTATCGGCAACCATATCTGGAATGCCTATCGGCACCTATATCTGAAATGCCTTTCGGCATTTATATCTAAAATGCCTATCGACACCTATTTTTAAAATGCCAATCGGCAACTATATCTGAAATGCCTATCGGCACCTATATCTGAAATGCCTATCGGCACCAATTTTTGAAATGCCTATCGGAAACTACATCTGAAATGCCTATCAGCACCTATATTTGAAATGCCTATCGGCAACCATATCTGGAATGCCTATCGGCACCTATATTTGAAATGCCTATCGGCACCTATATCTGAAATGCCTATCGGCACCTATTTTTAAAATGCCAATCGGCAACTATATCTGAAATGCCTATCGGCACCTATATCTGAAATGCCTATCGGCACCTATTTTTGAAATGCCTATCGGAAACTACATCTGAAATGCCTATCAGCACCTATATTTGAAATGCCTATCGGCAACCATATCTGGAATGCCAATCGGCAACTATATCTGAAATGCCTGTCGGCACCTATATCTGAAATTCCTATCGACACTTATTTTTAAAATGCCAATCGGCAACTATATCTGTAATGCCTATCGGCACCTATATCTGAAATGCCTATCGGCACCTATTTTTGAAATGCCTATCGGAAACTACATCTGAAATGCTTATCAGCACCAATATTTGAAATGCCTATCGGCAACCATATCTGAAATGCCTATCAGCACCTATATTTGAAATGCCTATCGGCAACCTTATCTGGAATGCCTATCGGCACCTATATTTGAAATGCCTATCGGCACCTATAACTGAAGTGCCTATCGGCACCTATTTTTAAAATGCCAATCGGCAACTATATCTGAAATGCCTATCGGCACCTATATCTGAAATGCCTATCGGTACCAATTTTTTAAATGCCTATCGGAAACTACATCTGAAATGCCTATCAGCACCTATATTTGATATGCCTATCGGCAACCATATCTGGAATGCCTATCGGCAGCTATATTTGAAATGCCTATCGGCTTCTATATCTGAAATCCCTATCGACACCTATTTTTAAAATGCCAATTCGCAACTATTTCTGAAATGCCTATCGGCACCTATATCTGAAATGCCTATCGGTACCTATTTTTGAAATGCCTATTGGAAACTACATCTGAAATGCTTATCAGCACCAATATTTGAAATGCCTATCGGCAACCATATCTGAAATGCCTATCAGCACCTATATTTGAAATGCCTATCGGCAACCATATCTGGAATGCCTATTGGCACCTATATTTGAAATGCCAAACGGCTTCTATATCTTAAATGCCTATCGGCACCTAGTTTTAAAATGCCAATCGGCAACTATATCTGAAATGCCTATCGGCACCTATATCTGAAATGCCTATCGGCACCTATTTTTAAAATGCCTATCGGAAACTACATCTGAAATGCCTATCATAACCTATATTTGAAATGCCTATCGGCACCTATATCTGAAATGCCTATCGGCACCTATTTTTAAAATGCCAATCGGCAACTATATCTGAAATGCCTATCGGCATTTATATCTGAAATGCCTATCGGCACCTATTTTTGAAATGCCTATCGGAAACTACATCTGAAATGCCTATCAGCACCTATATTTGAAATGCCTATCGGCAACCATATCTGGAATGCCAATCGGCAACTATATCTGAAATGCCTGTCGGCACCTATATCTGAAATTCCTATCGACACCTATTTTTAAAATGCCAATCGGCAACTATATCTGTAATGCCTATCGGCACCTATATCTGAAATGCCTATCGGCACCTATATCTGAAATGCCTATCGGCACCTATTTTTAAAATGCCAATCGGCAACTATATCTGAAATGCCTATCGGCACCTATATCTGAAATGCCTATCGGCACCTATTTTTGAAATGCCTATCGGAAACTACATCTGAAATGCCTATCAGCACCTATATTTGAAATGCCTATCGGCAACCATATCCTGAATGCCAATCGGCAACTATATCTGAAATGCCTGTCGGCACCTATATCTGAAATTCCTATCGACACCTATTTTTAAAATGCCAATCGGCAACTATATCTGTAATGCCTATCGGCACCTATATCTGAAATGCCTATCGGCACCTATTTTTGAAATGCCTATCGGAAACTACATCTGAAATGCTTATCAGCACCAATATTTGAAATGCCTATCGGCAACCATATCTGAAATGCCTATCAGCACCTATATTTGAAATGCCTATCGGCAACCTTATCTGGAATGCCTATCGGCACCTATATTTGAAATGCCTATCGGCACCTATAACTGAAGTGCCTATCGGCACCTATTTTTAAAATGCCAATCGGCAACTATATCTGAAATGCCTATCGGCACCTATATCTGAAATGCCTATCGGTACCAATTTTTGAAATGCCTATCGGTAACTACATCTGAAATGCCTATCAGCACCTATATTTGATATGCCTATCGGCAACCATATCTGGAATGCCTATCGGCAGCTATATTTGAAATGCCTATCGGCTTCTATATCTGAAATCCCTATCGACACCTATTTTTAAAATGCCAATTCGCAACTATTTCTGAAATGCCTATCGGCACCTATATCTGAAATGCCTATCGGTACCTATTTTTGAAATGCCTATTGGAAACTACATCTGAAATGCTTATCAGCACCAATATTTGAAATGCCTATCGGCAACCATATCTGAAATGCCTATCAGCACCTATATTTGAAATGCCTATCGGCAACCATATCTGGAATGCCTATTGGCACCTATATTTGAAATGCCAAACGGCTTCTATATCTTAAATGCCTATCGGCACCTAGTTTTAAAATGCCAATCGGCAACTATATCTGAAATGCCTATCGGCACCTATATCTGAAATGCCTATCGGCACCTATTTTTAAAATGCCTATCGGAAACTACATCTGAAATGCCTATCATAACCTATATTTGAAATGCCTATCGGCAACCATATCTGGAATGCCAATCGGCAACTATATCTGAAATGCCTGTCGGCAACTATATCTGAAATGCCTATCGACACCTATTTTGAAAATGCTAATCGGCAACTATATCTGTAATGCCTATCGGCACCTTTATCTGAAATGCCTATCGGCACCTATTTTTGAAATGCCTATTGGAAACTACATCTGAAATGCTTATCAGCACCAATATTTGAAATGCCTATCGGCAACCATATCTGAAATGCCTATCAGCACCTATATTTGAAATGCCTATAGGCAACCATATCTGGAATGCCTATCGGCACCTATATTTGAAATGCCTATCGGCACCTATATCTGAAATGCCTATCGGCACCTATTTTTAAAATGCCAATCGGCAACTATATCTGAAATGCCTATCAGCACCTATATTTGATATGCCTATCGGCAACCATATCTGGAATGCCTATCGGCACCTATATTTGAAATGCCTATCGGCTTCTATATCTGAAATCCCTATCGATACCTATTTTTAAAATGCCAATTGGCAACTATTTCTGAAATGCCTATCGGCACCTATATCTGAAATGCCTATCGGTACCTATTTTTGAAATGCCTATCGGAAACTACATTTAAATTGCCTATCAGCACTTATATTTGAAATGCCTATCGGCAACCATATCTGGAATGCCTATCGGCACCTATATTTGAAATGCCAAACGGCTTCTATATCTGAAATGCCTATCGGCACCTAGTTTTAAAATGCTAATCGGCAACTATATCTGAAATGCCTATCGGCACCTATATCTGAAATGCCTATCGGCACCTATATCTGAAATGCCTATCGGCACCAATTTTTGAAATGCCTATCGGAAACTACATCTGAAATGCCTATCAGCACCTATATTTGAAATGCCTATCGGCAACCATATCTGGAATGCCTATCGGCACCTATATCTGAAATGCTTTTCGGCATTTATATCTGAAATGCCTATCGACACCTATTTTTAAAATGCCAATCGGCAACTATATCTGAAATGCCTATCGGCACCTATATCTGAAATGCCTATCGGCACCAATTTTTGAAATGCCTTTTGGAAACTACATCTGAAATGCCTATCAGCACCTATATTCGAAATGCCTATCGGCAACCATATCTGGAATGCCTATCGGCACCTATATTTGAAATGCCTATCGGCACCTATATATGAAATGCCTATCGGCACCTATTTTTAAAATGCCAATCGGCAACTATATCTGAAATGCCTATCGGCACCTATATCTGAAATGCCTATCGGCACCTATTTTTGAAATGCCTATCGGAAACTACATCTGAAATGCCTATCAGCACCTATATTTAAAATGCCTATCGGTAACCATATCTGGAATGCCAATCGGCAACTATATCTGAAATGCCTGTCGGCACCTATATCTGGAATGCCTATCGACACCTATTTTTAAAATGCCAATCGGCAACTATATCTGTAATGCCTATCGGCACCTATATCTGAAATGCCTATCGGCACCTATTTTTGAAATGCCTATCGGAAACTACATCTGAAATGCTTATCAGCACCAATATTTGAAATGCCTATCGGCAACCATATCTGAAATGCCTATCGACACCTATATTTGAAATACCTATCGGCTTCTTTCTCTGAAATGCCTATCGGCACCTATTTTTAAAATGCCAATCGGCAACTATATTTGAAATGTCTATCGGCACCTATATTTGAAATGCCTATCGGCACCAATTTTTGAAATGCCTATCGGAAACTACATCTGAAATGCCTATCAGCACCTATATTTGAAATGCCTATCGGCAACCATATCTGGAATGCCTATCGGCACCTATATTTGAAATGCCTATCGGCTTCTATATCTGAAATGCCTATCGGCACCTATTTTTAAAATGCCAATCGGCAACTATATCTGAAATGTCTATCGGCACGTATATCTGAAATGCCTATCGGCACCTATTTTTGAAATGCCTATCGGAAACTACATCTGAAATGCCTATCAGCACCTATATTTGAAATGCCTATCGGCAACCATATCTGGAATGCCAATCGGCAACTATATCTGAAATGCCTGTCGGCACCTATATCTGAAATGCCTATCGACATCTATTTTTAAAATGCCAATCGGCAACTATATCTGTAATGCCTATCGGCACCTATATCTGAAATGCCTATCGGCACCTATTTTTGAAATGCCTATTGGAAACTACATCTGAAATGCTTATCAGCACCAATATTTGAAATGCCTATCGGCAACCATATCTGAAATGCCTATCAGCACCTATATTTGAAATGCCTATCGGCAACCATATCTGGAATGCCTATCGGCACCTATATTTGAAATGCCTATCGGCACCTATATCTGAAATGCCTATCGGCACCTATTTTTAAAATGCCAATCGGCAACTATATCTGAAATGCCTATCGGCACCTATATCTGAAATGCCTATCGGCACTAATTTTTGAAATGCCTATCGGAAACTACATCTGAAATGCCTATCAGCACCTATATTTGATATGCCTATCGGCAAACATATCTGGAATGCCTATCGGCACCTATATTTGAAATGCCTATCGGCTTCTATATCTGAAATCCTTATCGACACCTATTTTTAAAATGCCAATTGGCAACTATTTCTGAAATGCCTATCGGCACCTATATTTGAAATGCCTACCGGTACCTATTTTTGAAATGCCTATCGGAAACTACATTTGAAATGCCTATCAGCACTTATATTTGAAATGCCTATCAGCAACCATATCTGGAATGCCTATCGGCACTTATATTTGAAATGCCAAACGGCTTCTATATCTGAAATGCCTATCGGCACCTAGTTTTATATTGCCAATCGGCAACTATATCTGAAATGCCTATCGGCACCTATATCTGAAATGCCTATCGGCACCCATTTTTGAAATGCCTTTCGGAAACTACATTTGAAATGCCTATCTGCTCCTAAATTTGAAATGCCTATCGGCAGCCATATCTGGAATGCCTATCGACACCTATATTTGAAATACCTATCGGCTTCTATATCTGAAATGCCTATCGACACCTATTTTTAAAATGCCAATCGGCAACTATATCTGAAATGCCTATCGGCACCTATATCTGAAATGCCTATCGGCACCTATTTTTGAAATGCCTATCGAAAACTACATCTGAAATGCCTATAAGAACCTATATTTGAAATGCCTATCGGCAACCATATCTGGAATGCCTATCGGCACCTATATCTGAAATGCCTTTCGGCATTTATATCTAAAATGCCTATCGACACCTATTTTTAAAATGCCAATCGGCAACTATATCTGAAATGCCTATCGGCACCTATATCTGAAATGCCTATCGGCACCAATTTTTGAAATGCCTATCGGAAACTACATCTGAAATGCCTATCAGCACCTATATTTGAAATGCCTATCGGCAACCATATCTGGAATGCCTATCGGCACCTATATTTGAAATGCCTATCGGCACCTATATCTGAAATGCCTATCGGCACCTATTTTTAAAATGCCAATCGGCAACTATATCTGAAATGCCTATCGGCACCTATATCTGAAATGCCTATCGGCACCTATTTTTGAAATGCCTATCGGAAACTACATCTGAAATGCCTATCAGCACCTATATTTGAAATGCCTATCGGCAACCATATCTGGAATGCCAATCGGCAACTATATCTGAAATGCCTATCGGCACCTATATCTGAAATGCCTATCGGCACCTATTTTTGAAATGCCTATCGGAAACTACATCTGAAATGCTTATCAGCACCAATATTTGAAATGCCTATCGGCAACCATATCTGAAATGCCTATCAGCACCTATATTTGAAATGCCTATCGGCAACCTTATCTGGAATGCCTATCGGCACCTATATTTGAAATGCCTATCGGCACCTATAACTGAAGTGCCTATCGGCACCTATTTTTAAAATGCCAATCGGCAACTATATCTGAAATGCCTATCGGCACCCATATCTGAAATGCCTATCGGTACCAATTTTTGAAATGCCTATCGGAAACTACATCTGAAATGCCTATCAGCACCTATATTTGATATGCCTATCGGCAACCATATCTGGAATGCCTATCGGCAGCTATATTTGAAATGCCTATCGGCTTCTATATCTGAAATCCCTATCGACACCTATTTTTAAAATGCCAATTCGCAACTATTTCTGAAATGCCTATCGGCACCTATATCTGAAATGCCTATCGGTACCTATTTTTGAAATGCCTATTGGAAACTACATCTGAAATGCTTATCAGCACCAATATTTGAAATGCCTATCGGCAACCATATCTGAAATGCCTATCAGCACCTATATTTGAAATGCCTATCGGCAACCATATCTGGAATGCCTATTGGCACCTATATTTGAAATGCCAAACGGCTTCTATATCTTAAATGCCTATCGGCACCTAGTTTTAAAATGCCAATCGGCAACTATATCTGAAATGCCTATCGGCACCTACAGTCCCTGGCCAATTTATTAGACGCACTGTATATTTTTAATAATTTTATGTTTCTTAAGAGTTTTTTTGTACATATTTAAACTACAATATTATTGATTTTTATTTAACAGATTTGTTGTTTATTTGTATATCAATGGTGTACTGCCTATTTTATTTATTTTTAACATATGGCAGCTCTGTGTTGAAAAAGTGATATATGAACGTAAACAAGTAAAAACCTGTATCAGTAGCGATCGAAATCTGCGCAGGCACGGACGTGTTTCTGTGGCTTTATGGACTGTGTTGTTTGTTTAACAGTTTTATACTTCTTAGTTATTAGTTTATTTTGTATGCAGTGTATTAAAAAAATAGTTGGACTGTTTTCATTATGGGTAAAAAAGGCGATCTTTCATCACGTAAAAAAGCTGAAGTAAAGGCCCTTGTGAATGCGAAAACATTTGCAAACCGTGAAATATCACGAAGATTGAAGGTTTTTTAAGGCTAGTGTACGACGCATCAAAAAGAAAATTAAGTCAGGGGAGGAATTAAGCCCGAAAAGAAAGAAAAGATGCGGTAGAAAACCAATTTTTACTCCACGGTCACAGAGATGTTTGAAGAAAATTTGTCTAGAAAACAGATTTGCTACCACAAAGGTGATAAAGTCACAACTCCAGGATGCTAGCGTAAATGCTTCTGGGCGCACTGTTCGAAGAAAATTGAAAGAATTAGATTTTAAGGCCTGTCGCCCCGCCATGAAGCCCAAGTTAACAGCTGCAATGAAAGCAAAGCGCCTGAAGTGGGCCAAACAATGGCGAGACAAAGATGTGGACTTCTGGAGATCGGTGAGATATTGTAATTTAATCAAAAATTGATACATTATTATGATTTTCAGTTAAATAAAGCAAAGAAACATGGAAGTTTAAGTATTTTTTCCATTTTTGACAGGTCTACTTCAGAGACGAAAGCACATTCGAAATTTTGCAGAATAAAGCTCTGTATGTGCGTCGTCGTCACGGAGAAAAGTTTCATCCTGACTGTGTTGTTCCAACGGTTAAACATCCGACCAAAGTGATGATTTAGTCAGTCATCACCGGTAAGGGCACTGGACGTCTGTACGTCGTAAAAACAATAATGAAGCAAGACCAATACAAAGAAGTATTACAAAATCGGATGATTCCGCAGCTTAAAGAATGGTTTCCAAATGGGGAACCATTCACTTTCATGCAAGATGGAGCTCCCTGCCACACTGCTCGGTCTGTTAAAGCTTTTTTGGCAGAAGAAAATATCCCTCTGTTAGATTGGCCGGGTAATAGCCCCGATATGAACCCAATAGAAAATGTGTGGGAGCTGATGAAAAGAGAAGTGGCTAAAAATGTGATCACCAACGAAACCCAGCTCCTAGAAAAGATTATTCATGTGTGGAATCATCATCCTCAAATGCAGGAGACAGTACAGTCTTGCATTAATAGCATGCCGCGCAGAATTAAAGCTTTGATAGCGGCTAAAGATGGCTCAAATAAATATTGACTTTTACCTACATTATTTTCACTTTTCTTTAAAACTTAATAAACATATGATTTTCTAAATTAATGCTGTTTTATTTATGTTATATTAATTGGTCATGACTGGATTATATAAAAATTAAAAAAAAAACAATTTAAAACAATAAAACGGTACAATATCACTCGGTAATTTATATTTTACATGAAATCTTGCAGTGCGTCTAATAAATTGGCCAGGGACTGTATATCTGAAATGCCTATCGGCACCTATTTTTAAAATGCCTATCGGAAACTACATCTGAAATGCCTATCATAACCTATATTTGAAATGCCTATCGGCAACCATATCTGGAATGCCAATCGGCAACTATATCTGAAATGCCTGTCGGCAACTATATCTGAAATGCCTATCGACACCTATTTTGAAAATGCTAATCGGCAACTATATCTGTAATGCCTATCGGCACCTTTATCTGAAATGCCTATCGGCACCTATTTTTGAAATGCCTATTGGAAACTACATCTGAAATGCTTATCAGCACCAATATTTGAAATGCCTATCGGCAACCATATCTGAAATTCCTATCAGCACCTATATTTGAAATGCCTATAGGCAACCATATCTGGAATGCCTATCGGCACCTATATTTGAAATGCCTATCGGCACCTATATCTGAAATGCCTATCGGCACCTATTTTTAAAATGCCAATCGGCAACTATATCTGAAATGCCTATCAGCACCTATATTTGAAATGCCTATCGGCAACCATATCTGGAATGCCAATCGGCAACTATATCTGAAATGCCTGTCGGCACCTATATCTGAAATGCCTATCGACACCTATTTTGAAAATGCCAATCGGCAAATATATCTGTAATGCCTATCGGCACCTTTATCTGAAATGCCTATCGGCACCAATTTTTGAAATGCCTATCGGAAACTACATCTGAAATGCCTATCAGCACCTATATTTGATATGCCTATCGGCAACCATATCTGGAATGCCTTACGGCACCTATATTTGAAATGCCTATCGGCTTCTATATCTAATATCCTTATCGACACCTATTTTTAAAATGCCAATTGGCAACTATTTCTGAAATGCCTATCGGCACCTATATCTGAAATGCCTATCGGTACCTATTTTTGAAATGCCTATCGGAAACTACATTTGAAATGCCTATCGGCACTTATATTTGAAATGCCTATCGGCAACCATATCTGGAATGCCTATCGGCACCTATATTTGAAATGCCAAACGGCTTCTATATCTGAAATGCCTATCAGCACCTAGTTTTAAAATGCCAAACGGCAACTATATCTGAAATGCCTAACGGCACCTATATCTGAAATGCCTATCGGCACCTATTTTTGAAATGCCTTTCGGAAACTACATCTGAAATGCCTATCAGCACCTATATTTGAAATGCCTATCGGCAACCATATCTGGAATGCCTATCGGCACCTATATTTGAAATGCCAAACGGCTTCTATATCTGAAATGCCTATCGGCACCTAGTTTTAAAATGCCAAACGGCAATTATATCTGAAATGCCTATCGGCACCTATATTTGAAATACCTATCGGCTTCTATATCTGAAATGCCTATCGGCACCTGTTTTTAAAATGCCAATCGGCAACTATATCTGAAATGCCTATCGGCACCTATATCTGAAATGCCTATCGGCATCAATTTTTGAAATGCCTATCGGAAACTACATCTAAAATGCCTATCAGCACCTATATTTGAAATGCCTATCGGCAACCATATCTGGAATGCATATCGGCACCTATATTTGAAATGCCTTTCGGCTTCTATATCTGAAATGCCTATCGACACCTATTTTTAAAATGCCAATCATCAACTATATCTGAAATGCCTATCGGCACCTATATCTGAAATGCCTATCGGCACCTATTTTTAAAATGCCTATCGGAAACTACATCTGAAATGCCTATCAGCACCTATATTTGAAATGCCAATCGGCAACCATATCTGGAATGCCTATCGGCACCTATATCTGAAATGCCTTTCGGCATTTATATCTGAAATGCCTATCGACACCTATTTTTAAAATGCCAATCGGCAACTATATCTGAAATGCCTATCAGCACCTATATCTGAAATGCCTATCGGCACCAATTTTTTAATGTCCATCGGAAACTACATCTGAAATTCCTATCAGCACCTATATTTGAAATGCCTATCGGCAACCATATCTGGAATGCCTATCGGCACCTATATTTGAAATGCCTATCGGCACCTATATCTGAAATGCCTATCAGCACCTATATTTAAATGCCTATCGGCAACCATATCTGGAATGCCAATCGGCAACTATATCTGAAATGCCTGTCGGCATCTATATCTGAAATGCCTATCGACACCTATTTTTAAAATGCCAATCGGCAACTATATCTGTAATGCCTATCGGCACCTATATCTGAAATGCCTATCGGCACCTATTTTTGAAATGCCTATTGGAAACTACATCTGAAATGCTTATCAGCACCAATATTTGAAATGCCTATCGGCAACCATATCTGAAATGCCTATCAGCACCTATATTTGAAATGCCTATCGGCAACCATATCTGGAGTGCCTATCGGCACCTATATTTGAAATGCCTATCGGCACCTATATCTGAAATGCCAATCGGCACCTATTTTTAAAATGCCAATCGGCAACTAAATCTGAAATGCCTATCGGCACCTATATCTGAAATGCCTATCGGCACCAATTTTTGAAATGCCTATCGGAAACTACATCTGGAATGCCTATCAGCACCTATATTTGATATGCCTATCGGCAACCATATCTGGAATGCCTATTGGCACCTATATTTGAAATGCCTATCGGCTTCTATATCTGAAATCTCTATCGATACCTATTTTTAAAATGCCAATTGGCAACTATTTCTGAAATGCCTATCGGCACCTATATCTGAAATGCCTATCGGTACCTATTTTTGAAATGCCTATCGGAAACTACATTTGAAATGCCTATCAGCACTTATATTTGAAATGCCTATCGGCAACCATATCTGGAATGCCTATCGGCACCTATATTTGAAATGCCAAACGGCTTCTATATCTGAAATGCCTATCGGCACCTAGTTTTAAAATGCTAATCGGCAACTATATCTGAAATGCCTATCGGCACCTATATCTGAAATGCCTATCGGCACCTATATCTGAAATGCCTATCGGCACCTATTTTTGAAATGCCTATCGGAAACTACATCTGAAATGCCTATCAGCACCTATATTTGAAATGCCTATCGGCAACCATATCTGGAATGCCTATCGGCACCTATATCTGAAATGCCTTTCGGCATTTATATCTGAAATGCCTATCGACACCTATTTTTAAAATGCCAATCTGCAACTATATCTGAAATGCCTATCGGCACCTATATCTGAAATGCCTATCGGCACCAATTTTTGAAATGCCTATAGGAAACTACATCTGAAATGCCTATCAGCACCTATATTTGAAATGCCTACCGGCAACCATATCTGGAATGCCTAACGGCACCTATATTTGAAATGCCTATCGGCACCTATATCTGAAATGCCTATCGGCACCTATTTTTAAAATACCAATCGGCAACTATATCTGAAATGCCTATCGGCACCTATATCTGAAATGCCTATCGGCACCTATTTTTGAAATGCCTATCGGAAACTACATCTGAAATGCATATCAGCACCTAATTTGAAATGCCTATCGGCAACCATTTCTGGAATGCCAATCGGCAACTATATCTGAAATGCCTGTCGGCACCTATATCTGAAATGCCTATCGACACCTATTTTTAAAATGCCAATCGGCAACTATATCTGTAATGCCTATCGGCACCTATATCTGAAATGCCTATCGGCACCTATTTTTGAAATGCCTATTGGAAACTACATCTGAAATGCTTATCAGCACCAATATTTGAAATGCCTATCGGCAACCATATCTGAAATGCCTATCAGCACCTATATTTGAAATGCCAATCGGCTACCATATCTGGAATGCCTATCGGCACCTATATTTGAAATGCCTATCGGCACCTATATCTGAAATGCCCATCGGCACCTATTTTTAAATTGCCAATCAGCAACTATATCTGAAATGCCTATCGGCACCTATATCTGAAATGCCTATCGGCACCAATTTTTGAAATGCCTATCGGAAACTACATCTGAAATGCCTATCAGCACCTATATTTGATATGCCTATCGGCAACCATATCTGGAATGCCTATCGGCACCTATATTTGAAATGCCTATCGGCTTCTATATCTGAAATCCTTATCGACACCTATTTCTAAAATGCCAATTGGCAACTATTTCTGAAATGCCTATCGGCACCTATATCTGAAATGCCTATCGGTACCTATTTTTGAAATGCCAATCGGAAACTACATTTGAAATGCCTATCAGCACTTATATTTGAAATGCCTATCGGCAACCATATCTGGAATGCCTATCGGCACCTATATTTGAAATGCCAAACGGCTTCTATATCTGAAATGCCTATCGGCACCTATTTTTGAAATGCCTTTCGGAAACTACATCTGAAATGCCTATCTGCTCCTAAATTTGAAATGCCTATCGGCAACCATATCTGGAATGCCTATCGACACTTATATTTGAAATACCTATCGGCTTCTATATCTGAAATGCCTATCGGCACCTGTTTTTAAAATGCCAATCGGCAACTATATCTGAAATGCCTATCGGCACCTATATCTGAAATGCCTATCGGCACCTATTTTTAAATTGCCAATCAGCAACTATATCTGTAATGCCTATCGGCACCTATATCTGAAATGCCTATCGGCATCAATTTTTGAAATGCCTATCGGAAACTACATCTAAAATGCCTATCAGCACCTATATTTGAAATGCCTATCGGCAACCATATCTGGAATGCATATCGGCACCTATATTTGAAATGCCTATCGGCTTCTATATCTGAAATGCCTATCGACACCTATTTTTAAAATGCCAATCGGCAACTATATCTGAAATGCCTATCGGCACCTATTTTTGAAATGCCTATCGGAAACTACATCTGAAATGCCTATCGGAAACTACATCTGAAATGCCTATAAGCACCTATATTTGAAATGCCTATCGGCAACCATATCTGGAATGCCTATCGGCACCTATATCTGAAATGCCTTTCGGCATTTATATCTAAAATGCCTATCGACACCTATTTTTAAAATGCCAATCGGCAACTATATCTGAAATGCCTATCGGCACCTATATCTGAAATGCCTATCGGCACCAATTTTTGAAATGCCTATCGGAAACTACATCTGAAATGCCTATCAGCACCTATATTTGAAATGCCTATCGGCAACCATATCTGGAATGCCTATCGGCACCTATATTTGAAATGCCTATCGGCACCTATATCTGAAATGCCTATCTGCACCTATTTTTAAAATGCCAATCGGCAACTATATCTGAAATGCCTATCGGCACCTATATCTGAAATGTCTATCGGCACCTATTTTTGAAATGCCTATCGGAAACTACATCTGAAATGCCTATCAGCACCTATATTTGAAATGCCTATCGGCAACCATATCTGGAATGCCAATCGGCAACTATATCTGAAATGCCTGTCGGCACCTATATCTGAAATGCCTATCGACACCTATTTTTAAAATGCCAATCGGCAACTATATCTGTAATGCCTATCGGCACCTATTTTTGAAATGCCTATCGGAAACTACATTTGAAAGGCCTATCAGCACTTATATTTGAAATGCCTATCGGCAACCATATCTGGAATGCCTATCGGCACCTATATTTGAAATGCCTATCGGCACCTATATCTGAAATGCCTATCGGCACCTATTTTTAAAATGCCAATCGGCAACTATATCTGAAATGCCTATCAGCACCTATATTTGAAATGCCTATCGGCAACCATATCTGAAATGCCTATCAGCACCTATATTTGAAATGCCTATCGGCAACCATATCTGGAATGCCTATCGGCACCTATATTTGAAATGCCTATCGGCACCTATATCTGAAGTGCCTATCGGCATCTATTTTTAAAATGCCAATCGGCAACTATATCTGAAATGCCTATCGGCACCTATATCTGAAATGCCTATCGGCACCAATTTTTAAAATGCCTATCGGAAACTACATCTGAAATGCCTATCAGCACCTATATTTGATATGCCTATCGGCAACCATATCTGGAATGCCTATCGGCAGCTATATTTGAAATGCCTATCGGCTTCTATATCTGAAATCCCTATCGACACCTATTTTTAAAATGCCAATTCGTAACTATTTCTGAAATGCCTATCGGCACCTATATCTGAAATGCCTATCGGTACCTATTTTTGAAATGCCTATCGGAAACTACATTTTAAATGCCTATCAGCACTTATATTTGAAATGCCTATCGGCAACCATATCTGGAATGCCTTTCGGCACCTATATTTGAAATGCCAAACGGCTTCTATATCTGAAATGCCTATCGGCACCTAGTTTTGAAATGCCAATCGGCAACTATATCTGAAATGCCTATCGGCACCTATATCTGAAATGCCTATCGGCACCTATTTTTGAAATGCCTATCGGAAACTACATCTGAAATGCCTATCAGCACCTATATTTGAAATGCCTATCGGCAACCCTATCTGGAATGCCAATCGGCAACTATATCTGAAATGCCTGTCGGCACCTACATCTGAAATGCCTATCGACACCTATTTTGAAAATGCCAATCGGCAACTATATCTGTAATGCCTATCGGCACCTATTTTTGAAATGCCTATCGGAAACTACATTTGAAAGGCCTATCAGCACTTATATTTGAAATGCCTATCGGCAACCATATCTGGAATGCCTATCGGCACCTATATTTGAAATGCCTATCGGCGCCTATATCTGAAATGCCTATCGGCACCTATTTTTAAAATGCCAATCGGCAACTATATCTGAAATGCCTATCGGCACCTATATTTGAAATGTCTATCGGCACCTATTTTAAAAATTCCAATCGGCAACTATATCTGAAATGCCTATCAGCACCTATATTTGAAATGCCTATCGGCAACCAGATCTGGAATGCCAATCGGCAACTATATCTGAAATGCCTGTCGGCACCTATATCTGAAATGCCTATCGACACCTATTTTTAAAATGCCAATCGGCAACTATATCTGTAATGCCTATCGGCACCTATATCTGAAATGCCTATCGGCACCTATTTTTGAAATGCCTATTGGAAACTACATCTGAAATGCTTATCAGCACCAATATTTGAAATGCCTATCGGCAACCATATCTGAAATGCCTATCAGCACCTATATTTGAAATGCCTATCGGCAACCATATCTGGAATGCCTATCGGCACCTATATTTGAAATGCCTATCGGCACCTATATCTGAAATGCCTATCGGCACCTATTTTTAAAATGCCAATCGGCAACTATATCTGAAATGCCTATCGGCACCTATATCTGAAATGCCTATCGGCACCAATTTTTGAAATGCCTATCGGAAACTACATCTGAAATGCCTATCAGCACCTATATTTGATATGCCTATCGGCAACCATATCTGGAATGCCTAACGGCACCTATATTTAAAACGTCTATCGGCTTCTATATCTGAAATCCCTATCGATACCTATTTTTAAAATGCCAATTGGCAACTATTTCTGAAATGCCTATCGGCACCTATATCTGAAATGCCTATCGGTACCTATTTTTGAAATGCCTATCGGAAACTACATTTGAAAGGCCTATCAGCACTTATATTTGAAATGCCTATCGGCAACCATATCTGGAATGCCTATCGGCACCTATATTTGAAATGCCAAACGGCTTCTATATCTGAAATGCTTATCGGCACCTAGTTTTAAAATGCCAATCGGCAACTATATCTGAAATGCCTATCAGCACCTATATCTGAAATGTCTATCGGCACCTATTTTTGAAATGCCTTTCGGAAACTACATCTGAAATGCCTATCTGCTCCTAAATTTGAAATGCCAATCGGCAAACATATCTGGAATGCCTATCGGCACCTGTATTTGAAATGCCTATCGGCACCTATATATGAAATGCCTATCGGCACCTATTTTTAAAATGCCAATCGGCAACTATATCTGAAATGCCTATCGGCACCTATATCTGAAATGCCTATCGGCATCAATTTTTGAAATGCCTATCGGAAACTACATCTAAAATGCCTATCAGCACCTATATTTGAAATTCCTATCGCAACCATATCTGGAATGCATATCGGCACCTATATTTGAAATGCCTATCGGCTTCTATATCTGAAATGCCTATCGACAGCTATTTTTAAAATGCCAATCGGCAATTTTATCTGAAATGCCTATCGGCACCTATATCTGAAATGCCTATCGGCACCTATTTTTTTATGCCTATCAGAAACTACATCTGAAATGCCTATCAGCACCTATATTTGAAATGCCTATCGGCAACCATATCTGGAATGCCTATCGGCACCTAAATCTGAAATGCCTATCGGCGCCTATATCTGAAATGCCTATCGGCACCTATTTTAAAAATTCCAATCGGCAACTATATCTGAAATGCCTATCAGCACCTATATTTGAAATGCCTATCGGCAACCAGATCTGGAATGCCAATCGGCAACTATATCTGAAATGCCTGTCGGCACCTATATCTGAAATGCCTATCGACACCTATTTTTAAAATGCCAATCGGCAACTATATCTGTAATGCCTATCGGCACCTATATCTGAAATGCCTATCGGCACCTATTTTTGAAATGCCTATTGGAAACTACATCTGAAATGCTTATCAGCACCAATATTTGAAATGCCTATCGGCAACCATATCTGAAATGCCTATCAGCACCTATATTTGAAATGCCTATCGGCAACCATATCTGGAATGCCTATCGGCACCTATATTTGAAATGCCTATCGGCACCTATATCTGAAATGCCTATCGGCACCTATTTTTAAAATGCCAATCGGCAACTATATCTGAAATGCCTATCGGCACCTATATCTGAAATGCCTATCGGCACCAATTTTTGAAATGCCTATCGGAAACTACATCTGAAATGCCTATCAGCACCTATATTTGATATGCCTATCGGCAACCATATCTGGAATGCCTAACGGCACCTATATTTGAAACGTCTATCGGCTTCTATATCTGAAATCCCTATCGATACCTATTTTTAAAATGCCAATTGGCAACTATTTCTGAAATGCCTATCGGCACCTAAATCTGAAATGCCTATCGGTACCTATTTTTGAAATGCCTATCGGAAACTACATTTGAAAGGCCTATCAGCACTTATATTTGAAATGCCTATCGCAACCATATCTGGAATGCCTATCGGCACCTATATTTGAAATGCCAAACGGCTTCTATATCTGAAATGCCTATCGGCACCTAGTTTTAAAATGCCAATCGGCAACTATATCTGAAATGCCTATCAGCACCTATATCTGAAATGTCTATCGGCACCTATTTTTGAAATGCCTTTCGGAAACTACATCTGAAATGCCTATCTGCTCCTAAATTTGAAATGCCAATCGGCAAACATATCTGGAATGCCTATCGGCACCTGTATTTGAAATGCCTATCGGCACCTATATATGAAATGCCTATCGGCACCTATTTTTAAAATGCCAATCGGCAACTATATCTAAAATGCCTATCGGCACCTATATCTGAAATGCCTATCGGCATCAATTTTTGAAATGCCTATCGGAAACTACATCTAAAATGCCTATCAGCACCTATATTTGAAATTCCTATCGCAACCATATCTGGAATGCATATCGGCACCTATATTTGAAATGCCTATCGGCTTCTATATCTGAAATGCCTATCGACACCTATTTTTAAAATGCCAATCGGCAACTATATCTGAAATGCCTATCGGCACCTATATCTGAAATGCCTATCGGCACCTATTTTTTTATGCCTATCAGAAACTACATCTGAAATGCCTATCAGCACCTATATTTGAAATGCCTATCGGCAACCATATCTGGAATGCCTATCGGCACCTATATCTGAAATGCCTTTCGGCATTTATATCTGAAATGCCTATCGACACCTGTTTTTAAAATGCCAATCGGCAACTATATCTGAAATGCCTATCGGCACCTATATCCGAAATGCCTATCGGCATCAATTTTTGAAATGCCTATCAGAAACTACATCTAAAATGCCTATCAGCACCTATATTTGAAATGCCTATCGGCAACCATATCTGGAATGCCTATCGGCACCTATATTTGAAATGCCTATCGGCTTCTATATCTGAAATGCCTAACGGCACCTATTTTTAAAATGCCAATCGGCAACTATATCTGAAATGCCTATCGGCACCTATATCTGAAATGCCTATCGGCACCTATTTTTGAAATGCCTATCGGAAACTACATCTGAAATGCCTATCAGCACCTATATTTGAAATGCTTATCGGCAACCATATCTGAAATGCCTATCGACACCTATATTTGAAATCCCTATCGGCTTCTATATCTGAAATGCCTATCGGCACCTATTTTTAAAATGCCAATCGGCAACTATATCTGAAATGCCTATCGGCACCTATATCTGAAATGCCTATCGGCACCTATTTTTGAAATGCCTATCGGAAACTACATCTGAAATGCCTATCAGCACCTATATTTGAAATGCCTGTCGGCAACCATATCTGGAATGCCTATCGGCGCCTATATTTGAAATGCCTATAGGCTTCTATATCTGAAATGCCTATCGGCACCTATTTTTAAAATGCCAATCGGCATTTATATCTGAAGTGCCTCTCAGCACCTATATCTGAAATGCCTATCGGCACCTATTTTTGAAATGCCTATCGAAAACTACATCTGAAATGCCTATCAGCACCTATATTTGAAATGCCTATCGGCAACCACATCAGAAATGCCTATCGGCACCTATATCTGAAATGCCTTTCGGCTTTTATATCTGAAATGCCGATCGACACCTATATTTGAAATGCCTATCGGCACTTTTATTTTAAATGCCTATCGGCAACTATATCTGATAAGCCTATCGGCACCTATATCTGAAATGCCTATCGGCACCTATTTTTGAAATGCCAATCTTTAAGTATATCTGAAATGCCTATCGGCACCTATATCTAAAATGCCTATCGGAACCTATTTTTGAAATGCCTATCGGAAACTACATCTGAAATGACTATCAGCACCTATATTTGAAATGCCTATCGGCAACCATATCTGAAATGCCTATCCACACCTATATTTGAAATACCTATCGGCTTCTATATCTAAAATGCCTATCGGCACCAATTTTTAAAATGCCAATCGGTAAGTATATCTGAAATGCCTATCGGCACCTATTTCTAAAATGCCTATCGGAACCTATTTTTGAAATGCCTATCGGAAACTACATCTAAAATGACTATCAGCACCTTTATTTGAAATGCCTATCGGCAACCATATCTGAAATGCCTATCCACACCTATATTTGAAATACCTATCGGCTTCTATATCTAAAATGCCTATCGGCACCTATTTTTAAAATGCCAATCGGCAACTACATCTGAAATGCCTATCGGCTTATATATCTGAAATGCCTATCGGCACCTATTTTTAAAATGCCAATCGGCAACTATATCTGAAATGCCAATCGGCACCTATATCTGAAATGCCTATCGACACCTATTTTTTAAATGCCAATTGGCAACTATATCTGAAATGCCTATCGGCAATCATATCTGAAATGCCTATCGACACCTATATTTGAAATACCTATCGGCTTCTTTATCTGAAATGCCTATCGGCACCTATTTTTAAAATGCCAATCGGCAACTATATCTGAAATGCCTATCGGCAACTATATCTGAAGTGCCTATCGGCATCTATATCTCAAATGCCTATCGGCACCTATTTTTGAAATGCCTATCGAAAACTACATCTGAAATGCCTATCAGCATTTATATTTGAAATGCCTATCGGCAACCACATCAGAAATGCCTATCGGCACCTGTATCTGTAATGCCCTACGGCATTTATATCTGAAATGCCGATCGACAACTATATTTGAAATGCCTATCGGCACCTATATTTTAAATGCCTATCGGCAACTATATCTGATATGCCTATCGGCACCTATATCTGAAATGCCTATCGGCACCTATTTTTGAAATGCCTATCGGAAACTACATCTAAAATGCCTATCGGCACCTATTTTTATAATGCCAATCGGAAAGTATATCTGAAATGCCTATCGGCACCTATAATTGAAATGCCTATCGGAACCTATTTTTGAAATGCCTATCGGAAACTACATCTGAAATGCCTATCAGCACCTATATTTGAAATGCCTATCGGCAACCATATCTGGAATGCTCATCGGCACCTATATTTGAAATGCTCATCGGCTTATATATCTGAAATGCCTATCGGCACCTATTTTTAAAATGCCAATCGGCAACTATATCTGAAATGCCTATCGGCACCATATCTGAAATGCCTATCGGCACCTATTTTTGAAATGCCTATCGGAAACTACATCTGAAATGCCTATCAGCACCTAATTTGAAATGCTTATCGGCAACCATATCTGAAATGCCTATCGACACCTATATTTAAAATCCCTATCGGCTTCTATATCTGAAATGCCTATCGGCACCTATTTTAAAAATGCCAATCGGCAACTATATCTGAAATGCCTTTCGGCACCTATATCTGAATTGCCCATCGGCACCAATTTTTGAAATGCCTATCGGAAACTACGTCTGAAATGTCTGTCAGCACCTATATTTGAAATGCCTATCGGCAACCATATCTGGAATGCTCATCGGCACCTATATTTGAAATGCCTATCGGCTTATATATCTGAAATGCCTATCGGCACCTATTTTTAAAATGCCAATCGGCAACTATATCTGAAATGCCTATCGGCACCTATATCTGAAATGCCTATCGGCACCTATTTTTGAAATGCCTCTCGGAAACTACATCTAAAATGCCTATTAGCACCTATATTTGAAATGCCTATCAGCAGTCATATCTGAAATGCCTATCGACACCTATATTTGAAATACCTATCGGCTTCTATATCTGAAATGCCTATCGGCACCTATTTTTAAAATGCCAATCGGCAACTATATCTGAAATGCCTATCGGCACCTATATCTGAAATGCCTATCGGCACCAATTTTTGAAATGCCTATCGGAAACTACATCTAAAATGCCTATCAGCACCTATATTTGAAATGCCTATCGGCAACCATATCTGGAATGCCTATCGGCACCTATATTTGAAATGCCTATCGGCTTCTATATCTGAAATGCCAATCGGCAACTATATCTGAAATGCCTATCGGCACCTATATCTGAAATGCCTATCGGCACCTATTTTTGAAATGCCCATCGGAAATTACATCTGAAATGCCTATCAGCACCTATATTTGAAATGCCTATCGGCAACCATATCTGGAATGCCTATCGGCGCCTATATTTGAAATGCCTATCAGCTTCTATATCTGAAATACCTATCGGCGCCTATTTTTAAAATGCCAATCGGCAACTATATCTGAAGTGCCTATCGGCACCTATATCTGAAATGCCTATCGGCACCTATTTTTGAAATGCCTATCGAAAACTACATCTGAAATGCCTATCAGCACCTATATTTGAAATGCCTATCAGCACCTATATTTGAAATGCCTATCGGCAACCACATCAGAAATGCCTATCGGCACCTATATCTGAAATGCCTTTCGGCATTTATATCTGAAATGCCGGTCGACACCTATATTTGAAATGCCTATCGGCACATATATTTTAAATGCCTATCGGCAACTATATCTGATATGCCTATCGGCACCTATATCTGAAATGCCTATCGGCACCTATTTTTGAAATGCCTATCGGAAACGACATCTAAAATGCCTATCGGCACCTATTTTTAAAATGCCAATCGGTAAGTATAACAGAAATGCCTGTCGGCACCTATATCTGAAATGCCTATCGGAACCTATTTTTGAAATGCCTATCGGAAATTACATCTGAAATGACTATCAGCACCTATATTTGAAATGCCTATCGGCAACCATATCTGAAATGCCTATCCCCATCTATATTTGAAATACCTATCGGCTTCTATATCTGAAATGCCTATCGGCACCTATTTTTAAAATGCCAATCGGCAACTATATCTGAAATGCCTATCGGCACCTATATCTGAAATGCCTATCGGTACCTATTTTTGAAATGCCTATCGGAAACTACATCTGAAATGCCTATCAGCACCTATATTTGAAATGCTTATCGGTAACCATATCTGAAATGCCTATCGACACCTATATTTGAAATCCCTATCGGCTTCTATATCTGAAATGCCTATCGGCACCTATATCTGAAATGCCTATCGGCACCTATTTTTGAAATGTCTATCAGAAACTACATCCGAAATGCCTATCAGCACCTATATTTGAAATGCCTATCGGCAACCACATCAGAAATGCCTATCGGCACCTATATCTGAAATGCCTTTCGGCATTTATATCTGAAATGCCGATCGACACCTATATTTGAAATGCCTATCGGCACTTTTATTTTAAATGCCTATCGGCAACTATATCTGATAAGCCTATCGGCACCTATATCTGAAATGCCTATCGGCACCAATTTTTGAAATGCCAATCTTTAAGTATATCTGAAAAGCCTATCGGCACCTATATCTAAAATGCTTATCGGAACCTATTTTTGAAATGCCTATCGGAAACTACATCTGAAATGACTATCAGCACCTATATTTGAAATGCCTATCTGCAACCATATCTGAAATGCCTATCCACACCTATATTTGAAATACCTATCGGCCTCTATATCTAAAATGCCTATCGGCACCTATTTTTAAAATGCCAATCGGTAAGTATATCTGAAATGCCTATCGGCACCTATATCTAAAATGCCAATCGGAACCTATTTTTGAAATGCCTATCGGAAACTACATCTCAAATGACTATCAGCACCTATATTTGAAATGCCTATCGGCAAACATATCTGAAATGCCTATCCACACCTATATTTGAAATACCTATCGGCTTCTATATCTAAAATGCCTATCGGCACCTATTTTTAAAATGCCAATCGGCAACTACATCTGAAATGCCTATCGGCTTATATATCTGAAATATCGAGCTGGGTAGAGTAGTGGTACAGCACTAGACTCGCATTCGGGAGGTCCGGGTTCGATTCCCGGCGGGGGCAGATGTGGCTGGGACTTTTTCCTACTGCCTTTCGCCGAGAAACGGTAATTCCTGTACCGGCCATCTTGATTGAGGTTTTCCATGGTTTCCCTCAATTAAGTCCAGATAAATATCGAGGTGGTTCCTTATTTGAGGCCATGGCCGATTACCTATCAAACTCCTAGTTCAAAAATTAGCTACCTTATCCTAATTTCCTGTAATTCCTTCATTCGCCCGTTGCTATTATATAAGTTGAAGTTTAAGAAATGTAGAAAAAAACGGGAAGTGGTAAAATGAAAAATAGTAATGGTGCGAATGGCGTCTGTTATGACATAAAGTCGAGAAACGGACGTTAAACGCATTATTATTATTATTATTATATATCTGAAATGCTTATCGGCACCTATTTTTAAAATGCCAATCGGCAACTATATCTAAAATTCCAATCGGCACCTATATCTGAAATGCCTATCGACACCTATTTTTAAAATGCCAATTGGCAACTATATCTGAAATGCCTATCGGCACCTATATCTGAAATGCCTGTCGACACCTATTTTTAAAATGCCAATTGGCAACTATATCTGAAATGCCTATCGGCACCTATATCTGAAATGCCTATCGGTACCTATTTTTGAAATGCCTATCGGAAACTACATCTGAAATGATTATCAGCACTTATATTTGAAATGCCTATCGGCAACCATATCTGGAATGCCTATCGGCTCCTATATTTGAAATGCCTATCGGCTTCTATATCTAAAATGCCTATCGGCACCTATTTTAAAAATGCCAATCGGCAACTATATCTGAAGTGCCTATCGGCACCTATATCTCAAATGCCTATCGGCACCTATTTTTGAAATGCCTATCGAAAACTACATCTGAAATGCCTATCAGCATTTATATTTGAAATGCCTATCGGCAACCACATCAGAAATGCCTATCGGCACCTATATCTGAAATGCCCTACGGCATTTATATCTGAAATGCCGATCGACACCTATATTTGAAATGCCTATCGGCACCTATATTTTAAATGCCTATCGGCAACTATATCTGATATGCCTATCGGCACCTATATCTAAAATGCCTATCGGCACCTATTTTTGAAATGCCTATCAGAAACTACATCTAAAATGCCTATCGGCACCTATTTTTAAAATGCTATTCGGAAAGAATATCTGAAATGCCTATCGGCACCTATAATTGAAATGCCTATCGGAACCTATTTTTGAAATGCCTATCGGAAACCACATCTGAAATGACTATCAGCACCTATATTTGAAATGCCTATCGGCAACCATATCTGAAATGCCTATCCACACCTGTATTTGAAATACCTATCGGCTTCTATATCTAAAATGCCTATCGGCACCTATTTTTAAAAAGCCAATCGGCAACTATATCTGAAATGCCTATCGGCACCTATATCTGAAATGCCTATCGGCACCAACTTTTGAAATGCCTATCGGAAACTCCATCTGAAATGCCTATCAGCACCTATATTTGAAATGCCTATCGGCAACCATATTTGGAATGCCTATCGGCACCTATATTTGAAATGCCTATCGGGTTCTATATATGAAATGCCTATCGACACCTATTTTTAAAATGCCAATTGGCAACTATATATGAAATGCCTATCGGCACCTATATCTGAAATGCCTATCGGTACCTATTTTTGAAATGCCTATCGGAAACTACATCTAAAATGATTATCAGCACTTATATTTGAAATCCTATCGGCAACCATATCTGGAATGCCTATCGGCACCTATATTTGAAATGCCTATCGGCTTCTATATCTAAAATGCCTATCGGCACCTATTTTTAAAATACCAATCGGCAACTATATCTGAAATGCCTATCGGCACCTATATCTGAAATGCCTATCGGCATATATTTTTGAAATGCCTTTCGGAAACTACATCTGAAATGCCTATCTGCTCCTATATTTGAAATGCCTATCGGCAACCATATCTGAAATGCCTATCGACACCTATATTTGAAATACCTATCGGCTTCTATATCTGAAATGCCTATCGGCACCTGTTTTTAAAATGCCAATCGGCAACTATATCTGAAATGCCTATCGGCACCTATATCCGAAATGCCTATCGGCATCAATTTTTGAAATGCCTATCGGAAACTACATCTGAAATGCCTATCAGCACCTATATTTGAAATGCTTATCGGCAACCATATCTGAAATGCCTATCGACACCTATATTTAAAATCCCTATCGGCTTCTATATCTGAAATGCCTATCGGCACCTATTTTTAAAATGCCAATCGGCAACTATATCTGAAATGCCTTTCGGCACCTATATCTGAATTGCCCATCAGCACCAATTTTTGAAATGCCTATCGGAAACTACATCTAAAATGCCTGTCAGCACCTATATTTGAAATGCCTATCGGCAACCATATCTGGAATGCTCATCGGCACCTATATTTGAAATGCCTATCGGCTTATATATCTGAAATGCCTATCGGCACCTATTTTTAAAATGCCAATCGGCAACTATATCTGAAATTCCTATCGGCACCTATATCTGAAATGCCTATCGGCACCTATTTTTGAAATGCCTATCGGAAACTACATCTGAAATGCCTATCAGCACCTATATTTGAAATGCCTATCGGCAGTCATATCTGAAATGCCTATCGACACCTATATTTGAAATACCTATCGGCTTCTATATCTGAAATGCCTATCGGAACATATTTTTAAAATGCCAATCGGCAACTATATCTGAAATGCCTTTCGGCACCTATATCTCAAATGCCTATCGGCACCTATATTTTAAATGCCTATCGGCAACTATATCTGATATGCCTATCGGCACCTATATCTGAAATGCCTATCGGCACCTATTTTTGAAATGCCTATCGGAAACTACATCTAAAATGCCTATCGGCACCTATTTTTAAAATGCCAATCGGAAAGTATATCTGAAATGCCTATCGGCACCTATATCTGAAATGCCTATCGGCACCAATTTTTGAAATGCCTATCGGAAACTACATCTGAAATGCCTATCAGCACCTATATTTGAAATGCCTATCGGCAACCATTTCTGGAATGCCTATCGGCACCTATATTTGAAATGCATATCGGCTTCTATATTTGAAATGCCAATCGGCAACTATATCTGAAATGCCTATCGGCACCTATATCTGAAATGCCTATCGGCACCTATTTTTGAAATGCCTATCGGAAACTACATCTGAAATGCCTATCAGCACCTATATTTGAAATGCCTATCGGCAACCACATCAGAAATGCCTATCGGCACCTATATCTAAAATGCCTTTCGGCATTTATATCTGAAATGCCGGGCGACACCTATATTTGAAATGCCTATCGGCACATATATTTTAAATGCCTATCGGCAACTATATCTGATATGCCTATCGGCACCTATATCTGAAATGCCTATCGGCACCTATTTTTGAAATGCCTATCGGAAACTACATCTAAAATGCCTATCGGCACCTATTTTTAAAATGCCAATCGGTAAGTATATCTGAAATGCCTATCGGCACCTATATCTGAAATGCCTATCGGAACCTATTTTTGAAATGCCTATCGGAAACTACATCTGAAATGACTATCAGCACCTATATTTGAAATGCCTATCGGCAACCATATCTGAAATGCCTATCCACACCTATATTTAAAATACCTATCGGCTTCTATATCTGAAATGCCTATCGGCACCTATTTTTAAAATGCCAATCGGCAACTATATCTGAAATGCCTATCGGCACCTATATCTGAAATGCCTATCGGTACCTATTTTTGAAATGCCTATCGGAAACTACATCTGAAATGATTATCAGCGCTTATATTTGATATGCCTATCGGCAACCATATCTGGAATGCTTATCGGAAACTATATTTGAAATGCCTATCGGCTTCTACATCTGAAATGCCTATCGGCACCTATTTTTAAAATACCAATCGGCAACTATATCTGAAATGCCTGTCGGCATATATTTTTGAAATGCCTTTCTGAAACTACATCTGAAATGCCTATCTGCTCCTATATTTGAAATGCCTATCGGCAACGATATCTGAAATGCCTATCGACACCTATATTTGAAATACCTATCGGCTTCTATATCTGAAATGCCTATCGGCACCTGTTTTTAAAATGCCAATCGGCAACTATATCTGAAATGCCTATCGGCACCTATATCCGAAATGCCTATCAGCATCAATTTTTGAAATGCCTATCGGAAACTACATCTAAAATGCCTATCAGCACCTATATTTGAAATGCCTATCGGCAACCATATCTGGAATGCCTATCGGCACCTATATTTGAAATGCCTATCGGCTTCTATATCTAAAATGCCTATCGGCACCTATTTTTAAAATGCCAATCGGCAACTATAACTGAAATGCCTATTGGCACCTATTTCTGAAATGCCTATCGGCACCTATTTTTGAAATGCCTATCGGAAACTACATCTGAAATGCCTATCAGCACCTATATTTAAAATGCTTATCGGCAACCATATCTGAAATGCCTATCGACACCTATATTTGAAATCCCTATCGGCTTCTATATCTGAAATGCCTATCGGCACCTATATCTGAAATGCCTATCGGCACCTATTTTTGAAATGCCTATCGGAAACTACATCTGAAATGCCTATCAGCACCTATATTTGAAATGCCTATCGGCAACCACATCAGAAATGCCTATCGGCACCTATATCTGAAATGCCTTTCGGCATTTATATCTGAAATGCCGATCGACACCTATATTTGAAATGCCTATCGGCACTTTTATTTTAAATGCCTATCGGCAACTATATCTGATAAGCCTATCGGCACCTATATCTAAAATGCCTATCGACACCTATTTTTGAAATGCCAATCTTTAAGTATATCTGAAATGCCTATCGGCACCTATATCTAAAATGCCTATCGGAACCTATTTTTGAAATGCCTATCGGAAACTACATCTGAAATGACTATCAGCACCTATATTTGAAATGCCAATCGGCAACCATATCTGAAATGCCTATCCACAGCTATATTTGAAATACCTATCGGCTTTTATATCTAAAATGCCTATCGGCACCTATTTTTAAAATGCTAATCGGTAAGTATATCTGAAATGCCTATCGGCACCTATATCTAAAATGCCTATTGGAACCTATTTTTGAAATGCCTATCGGAAACTACATCTGAAATGACTATCAGCAACTATATTTGAAATGCCTATCGGCAACCATATCTGAAATGCCTATCCACACCTATATTTGAAATACCTATCGGCTTCTATATCTAAAATGCCTATCGGCACCTATTTTTAAAATGCCAATCGGACACTACATCTGAAATGCCTATTGGCTTATATATCTGAAATGCCTATCGGCACCTATTTTTAAAATGCCAATCGGCAACTATATCTGAAATGCCAATCGGCACCTATATCTGAAATGCCTATCGACACCTATTTTTAAAATGCCAATTGGCAACTATATCTGAAATGCCTATCGGCACCTATATCTGAAATGCCTATCGGTACCTATTTTTGAAATGCCTATCGGAAACTACATCTGAAATGATTATCAGCACTTATATTTGAAATGCCTATCGGCAACCATATCTGGAATGCCTATCGGCGCCTATATTTGAAATGCCTATCGGCTTCTATATCTAAAATGCCTATCGGCACCTATTTTTAAAATGCCAATCGGCAACTATATCTGAAGTGCCTATCGGCACCTATATCTCAAATGCTTATCGGCACCTATTTTTGAAATGCCTATCGAAAACTACATCTGAAACGCCTATCAGCATTTATATTTGAAATGCCTATCGGCAACCACATCAGAAATGCCTATCGGCACCTATATCTGAAATGCCCTACGGCATTTATATCTGAAATGCCGATCGACACCTATATTTGAAATGCCTATCGGAACCTATATTTTAAATGCCTATCGGCAACTATATCTGATATGCCTATCGGCACCTATCGGCACCTATTTTTGAATTGCCTATCGGAATCTACATCTAAAATGCCTATCGGCACCTATTTTTAAAATGCCAATCGGAAAGTATATCTGAAAAGCCTATAGGCACCTATAATTGAAATGCCTATCGGAACCTATTTTTGAAATGCCTATCGGAAACAACATCTGAAATGACTATCAGCACCTATATTTGAAATGCCTATCGGCAACCATATCTGAAATGCCTATCCACACCTGTATTTGAAATACCTATCGGCTTCTATATCTAAAATGCCTATCGGCACCTATTTTTAAAATGCCAATCGGCAACTATATCTGAAATGCCTATCGGCACCTATATCTGAAATGCCTATCGGCACCAACTTTTGAAATGCCTATCGGTAACTCCATCTGAAATGCCTATCAGCACCTATATTTGAAATGCCTATCGGCAACCATATCTGGAATGCCTATCGGCACCTATATTTGAAATGCCTATCGGCTTCTATATCTAAAATGCCTATCGGCACCTATTTTAAAAATGCCAATCGGCAACTATATCTGAAGTGCCTATCGGCACCTATATCTCAAATGCCTATCGGCACCTATTTTTGAAATGCCTATCGAAAACTACATCTGAAATGCCTATCAGCATTTATATTTGAAATGCCTATCGGCAACCACATCAGAAATGCCTATCGGCACCTATATCTGAAATGCCCTACGGCATTTATATCTGAAATGCCGATCGACACCTATATTTGAAATGCCTATCGGCACCTATATTTTAAATGCCTATCGGCAACTATATCTGATATGCCTATCGGCACCTATATCTAAAATGCCTATCGGCACCTATTTTTGAAATGCCTATCAGAAACTACATCTAAAATGCCTATCGGCACCTATTTTTAAAATGCTATTCGGAAAGAATATCTGAAATGCCTATCGGCACCTATAATTGAAATGCCTATCGGAACCTATTTTTGAAATGCCTATCGGAAACCACATCTGAAATGACTATCAGCACCTATATTTGAAATGCCTATCGGCAACCATATCTGAAATGCCTATCCACACCTGTATTTGAAATACCCATCGGCTTCTATATCTAAAATGCCTATCGGCACCTATTTTTAAAAAGCCAATCGGCAACTATATCTGAAATGCCTATCGGCACCTATATCTGAAATGCCTATCGGCACCAACTTTTGAAATGCCTATCGGAAACTCCATCTGAAATGCCTATCAGCACCTATATTTGAAATGCCTATCGGCAACCATATTTGGAATGCCTATCGGCACCTATATTTGAAATGCCTATCGGGTTCTATATCTGAAATGCCTATCGACACCTATTTTTAAAATGCCAATTGGCAACTATATATGAAATGCCTATCGGCACCTATATCTGAAATGCCTATCGGTACCTATTTTTGAAATGCCTATCGGAAACTACATCTAAAATGATTATCAGCACTTATATTTGAAATCCTATCGGCAACCATATCTGGAATGCCTATCGGCACCTATATTTGAAATGCCTATCGGCTTCTATATCTAAAATGCCTATCGGCACCTATTTTTAAAATACCAATCGGCAACTATATCTGAAATGCCTATCGGCACCTATATCTGAAATGCCTATCGGCATATATTTTTGAAATGCCTTTCGGAAACTACATCTGAAATGCCTATCTGCTCCTATATTTGAAATGCCTATCGGCAACCATATCTGAAATGCCTATCGACACCTATATTTGAAATACCTATCGGCTTCTATATCTGAAATGCCTATCGGCACCTGTTTTTAAAATGCCAATCGGCAACTATATCTGAAATGCCTATCGGCACCTATATCCGAAATGCCTATCGGCATCAATTTTTGAAATGCCTATCGGAAACTACATCTGAAATGCCTATCAGCACCTATATTTGAAATGCTTATCGGCAACCATATCTGAAATGCCTATCGATACCTATATTTAAAATCCCTATCGGCTTCTATATCTGAAATGCCTATCGGCACCTATTTTTAAAATGCCAATCGGCAACTATATCTGAAATGCCTTTCGGCACCTATATCTGAATTGCCCATCAGCACCAATTTTTGAAATGCCTATCGGAAACTACATCTAAAATGCCTGTCAGCACCTATATTTGAAATGCCTATCGGCAACCATATCTGGAATGCTCATCGGCACCTATATTTGAAATGCCTATCGGCTTATATATCTGAAATGCCTATCGGCACCTATTTTTAAAATGCCAATCGGCAACTATATCTGAAATTCCTATCGGCACCTATATCTGAAATGCCTATCGGCACCTATTTTTGAAATGCCTATCGGAAACTACATCTGAAATGCCTATCAGCACCTATATTTGAAATGCCTATCGGCAGTCATATCTGAAATGCCTATCGACACCTATATTTGAAATACCTATCGGCTTCTATATCTGAAATGCCTATCGGAACATATTTTTAAAATGCCAATCGGCAACTATATCTGAAATGCCTTTCGGCACCTATATCTCAAATGCCTATCGGCACCTATTTTTGAAATGCCTATCGAAAACTACATCTGAAATGCCTATTAGCATTTACATTTGAAATGCCTATCGGCAACCACATCAGAAATGCCTATCGGCACCTATATTTTAAATGCCTATCGGCAACTATATCTGATATGCCTATCGGCACCTATATCTGAAATGCCTATCGGCACCTATTTTTGAAATGCCTATCGGAAACTACATCTAAAATGCCTATCGGCACCTATTTTTAAAATGCCAATCGGAAAGTATATCTGAAATGCCTATCGGCACCTATATCTGAAATGCCTATCGGCACCAATTTTTGAAATGCCTATCGGAAACTACATCTGAAATGCCTATCAGCACCTATATTTGAAATGCCTATCGGCAACCATTTCTGGAATGCCTATCGGCACCTATATTTGAAATGCATATCGGCTTCTATATTTGAAATGCCAATCGGCAACTATATCTGAAATGCCTATCGGCACCTATATCTGAAATGCCTATCGGCACCTATTTTTGAAATGCCTATCGGAAACTACATCTGAAATGCCTATCAGCACCTATATTTGAAATGCCTATCGGCAACCACATCAGAAATGCCTATCGGCACCTATATCTAAAATGCCTTTCGGCATTTATATCTGAAATGCCGGGCGACACCTATATTTGAAATGCCTATCGGCACATATATTTTAAATGCCTATCGGCAACTATATCTGATATGCCTATCGGCACCTATATCTGAAATGCCTATCGGCACCTATTTTTGAAATGCCTATCGGAAACTACATCTAAAATGCCTATCGGCACCTATTTTTAAAATGCCAATCGGTAAGTATATCTGAAATGCCTATCGGCACCTATATCTGAAATGCCTATCGGAACCTATTTTTGAAATGCCTATCGGAAACTACATCTGAAATGACTATCAGCACCTATATTTGAAATGCCTATCGGCAACCATATCTGAAATGCCTATCCACACCTATATTTAAAATACCTATCGGCTTCTATATCTGAAATGCCTATCGGCACCTATTTTTAAAATGCCAATCGGCAACTATATCTGAAATGCCTATCGGCACCAATATCTGAAATGCCTATCGGCACCTATTTTTGAAATGCCTATCGAAAACTACATCTGAAATGATTATCAGCGCTTATATTTGATATGCCTATCGGCAACCATATCTGGAATGCTTATCGGAAACTATATTTGAAATGCCTATCGGCTTCTACATCTGAAATGCCTATCGGCACCTATTTTTAAAATACCAATCGGCAACTATATCTGAAATGCCTGTCGGCATATATTTTTGAAATGCCTTTCTGAAACTACATCTGAAATGCCTATCTGCTCCTATATTTGAAATGCCTATCGGCAACGATATCTGAAATGCCTATCGACACCTATATTTGAAATACCTATCGGCTTCTATATCTGAAATGCCTATCGGCACCTGTTTTTAAAATGCCAATCGGCAACTATATCTGAAATGCCTATCGGCACCTATATCCGAAATGCCTATCAGCATCAATTTTTGAAATGCCTATCGGAAACTACATCTAAAATGCCTATCAGCACCTATATTTGAAATGCCTATCGGCAACCATATCTGGAATGCCTATCGGCACCTATATTTGAAATGCCTATCGGCTTCTATATCTAAAATGCCTATCGGCACCTATTTTTAAAATGCCAATCGGCAACTATAACTGAAATGCCTATTGGCACCTATTTCTGAAATGCCTATCGGCACCTATTTTTGAAATGCCTATCGGAAACTACATCTGAAATGCCTATCAGCACCTATATTTAAAATGCTTATCGGCAACCATATCTGAAATGCCTATCGACACCTATATTTAAAATCCCTATCGGCTTCTATATCTGAAATGCCTATCGGCACCTATATCTGAAATGCCTATCGGCACCTATTTTTGAAATGCCTATCGGAAACTACATCTGAAATGCCTATCAGCACCTATATTTGAAATGCCTATCGGCAACCACATCAGAAATGCCTATCGGCACCTATATCTGAAATGCCTTTCGGCATTTATATCTGAAATGCCGATCGACACCTATATTTGAAATGCCTATCGGCACTTTTATTTTAAATGCCTATCGGCAACTATATCTGATAAGCCTATCGGCACCTATATCTAAAATGCCTATCGACACCTATTTTTAAAATGCCAATCTTTAAGTATATCTGAAATGCCTATCGGCACCTATATCTAAAATGCCTATCGGAACCTATTTTTGAAATGCCTATCGGAAACTACATCTGAAATGACTATCAGCACCTATATTTGAAATGCCAATCGGCAACCATATCTGAAATGCCTATCCACACCTATATTTGAAATACCTATCGGCTTTTATATCTAAAATGCCTATCGGCACCTATTTTTAAAATGCTAATCGGTAAGTATATCTGAAATGCCTATCGGCACCTATATCTAAAATGCCTATTGGAACCTATTTTTGAAATGCCTATCGGAAACTACATCTGAAATGACTATCAGCACCTATATTTGAAATGCCTATCGGCAACCATATCTGAAATGCCTATCCACACCTATATTTGAAATACCTATCGGCTTCTATATCTAAAATGCCTATCGGCACCTATTTTTAAAATGCCAATCGGACACTACATCTGAAATGCCTATTGGCTTATATATCTGAAATGCCTATCGGCACCTATTTTTAAAATGCCAATCGGCAACTATATCTGAAATGCCAATCGGCACCTATATCTGAAATGCCTATCGACACCTATTTTTAAAATGCCAATTGGCAACTATATCTGAAATGCCTATCGGCACCTATATCTGAAATGCCTATCGACACCTATTTTTAAAATGCCAATTGGCAACTATATCTGAAATGCCTATCATCACCTATATCTGAAATGCCTATCGGTACCTATTTTTGAAATGCCTATCGGAAACTACATCTGAAATGATTATCAGCACTTATATTTGAAATGCCTATCGGCAACCATATCTGGAATGCCTATCGGCGCCTATATTTGAAATGCCTATCGGCTTCTATATCTAAAATGCCTATCGGCACCTATTTTTAAAATGCCAATCGGTAACTATATCTGAAGTGCCTATCGGCACCTATATCTCAAATGCTTATCGGCACCTATTTTTGAAATGCCTATCGAAAACTACATCTGAAACGCCTATCAGCATTTATATTTGAAATGCCTATCGGCAACCACATCAGAAATGCCTATCGGCACCTATATCTGAAATGCCCTACGGCATTTATATCTGAAATGCCGATCGACACCTATATTTGAAATGCCTATCGGCACCTATATTTTAAATGCCTATCGGCAACTATATCTGATATGCCTATCGGCACCTATCGGCACCTATTTTTGAATTGCCTATCGGAATCTACATCTAAAATGCCTATCGGCACCTATTTTTAAAATGCCAATCGGAAAGTATATCTGAAAAGCCTATAGGCACCTATAATTGAAATGCCTATCGGAACCTATTTTTGAAATGCCTATCGGAAACAACATCTGAAATGACTATCAGCACCTATATTTGAAATGCCTATCGGCAACCATATCTGAAATGCCTATCCACACCTGTATTTGAAATACCTATCGGCTTCTATATCTAAAATGCCTATCGGCACCTATTTTTAAAATGCCAATCGGCAACTATATCTGAAATGCCTATCGGCACCTATATCTGAAATGCCTATCGGCACCAACTTTTGAAATGCCTATCGGTAACTCCATCTGAAATGCCTATCAGCACCTATATTTGAAATGCCTATCGGCAACCATATCTGGAATGCCTATCGGCACCTATATTTGAAATGCCTATCGGGTTCTATATCTGAAATGCCTATCGACACCTATTTTTAAAATGCCAATTAACAACTATACCTGAAATGCCTATCGGCACCTATATCTGAAATGCCTTTCGGTACCTATTTTTAAAATGCCTATCAGAAACTACATCTGAAATGATTATCAGCACTTATATTTGAAATCCTATCGGCAACCATATCTGGAATGCCTATCGGCACCTATATTTGAAATGCCTATCGGCTTCTATATCTGAAATGCCTATCGGCACCTATTTTTAAAATACCAATCGGCAACTATATCTGAAATGCCTATCGGCACCTATATCTGAAATGCCTGTCGGCATATATTTTTGAAATGCCTTTCGGAAACTACATCTGGAATGCCTATCTGCTCCTATATTTGAAATGCCTATCGGCAACCATATCTGAAATGCCTATCGACACCTATATTTAAAATACCTATCGGCTTCTATATCTGAAATGCCTATCGGCACCTGTTTTTAAAATGCCAATCGGCAACTATATCTGAAATGCCTATCGGCACCTATATCCGAAATGCCTATCGGCATCAATTTTTGAAATGCCTATCGGAAACTACATCTGAAATGCCTATCAGCACCTATATTTGAAATGCTTATCGGCAACCATATCTGAAATGCCTATCGACACCTATATTTGAAATCCCTATCGGCTTCTATATCTGAAATGCCTATCGGCACCTATTTTTAAAATGCCAATCGGCATTTATATCTGAAGTGCCTATCGGCACCTATATCTGAAATGCCTATCGGCACCTATTTTTGAAATGCCTATCGAAAACTACATCTGAAATGCCTATCAGCACCTATATTTGAAATGCCTATCGGCAACCACATCAGAAATGCCTATCGGCAACCGCATCAGAAATGCCTATCGGCACCTATATCTGAAATGCCTTTCGGCATTTATATCTGAAATGCCGGTCGACACCTATATTTGAAATGCCTATCGGCACTTTTATTTTAAATGCCTATCGGCAACTATATCTGATAAGCCTATCGGCACCTATATCTGAAATGCCTATCGGCACCTATTTTTGAAATGCCAATCTTTAAGTATATCTGAAATGCCTATCGGCGCCTATATCTAAAATGCCTATCGGAACGTATTTTTGAAATGCCTATCGGAAACTACATCTGAAATGACTATCAGCACCTATATTTGAAATGCCTATCGGCAACCATATCTGAAATGCCTATCCACACCTATATTTGAAATACCTATCGGCTTCTATATCTAAAATGCCTATCGGCACCTATTTTTAAAATGCCAATCGGCAACTACATCTGAAATGCCTATCGGCTCATATATCTGAAATGCCTATCGGCACCTATTTTTAAAATGCCAATCGGCAACTATGTCTAAAATGCCAATCGGCACCTATATCTGAAATGCCTATCGGCACCTATTTTTGAAATGCCTATCGGAAACTACATCTGAAATGCCTATCAGCACCTATATTTGAAATGCCTATTGGCAACCATATCTGAAATGCCTATCGACACCTATATTTAAAAATCCCTATCGGCTTCTATATCTGAAATGCCTATCGGCACCTATTTTTAAAATGCCAATTGGCAACTATATCTGAAATGCCTATCGGCACCAATAACTGAAATGCCTATCGGTACCTATTTTTGAAATGCCTATCGGAAACTACATCTGAAATGATTATCAGCACTTATATTTGAAAAGCCTATCGGCAACCATATCTGGAATGCCTATCGGCACCTTTATTTGAAATGCCTATCGGCTTCTATATCTGAAATGCCTATCGGCACCTATTTTTAAAATACCAATCGGCAACTATATCTGAAATGCCTATCGGCACCTATATCTGAAATGCCTATCGGCACCTATTCTTGAAATGCCTATCGGAAACTCCATCTGAAATGCCTATCAGCACCTATATTTGAAATGCCTATCGGCAACCATATCTGGAATGCCTATCGGCACCTATATTTGAAATGCCTATCGGCAACCATATCTGGAATGCCTATCGGCACCTATATTTGAAATGCCTATCGGCTTCTATATCTGAAATGCCTTTCGACACCTATTTTTAAAATGCCAATCGGCAACTATATCTGAAATGCCTATCGGCACCTATATCTGAAATGCCTATCGGCACCTATTTTTGAAATGCCTATCGGAAACTCCATCTGAAATGCCTATCAGCACCTATATTTGAAATGCCTTTCGGCAACCATATCTGGAATGCCTATCGGCACCTATATTTGAAATGCCTATCGGCAACCATATCTGGAATGCCTATCGGCACCTATATTTGAAATGCCTATCGGCTTCTATATCTGAAATGCCTATCGACACCTAATTTTAAAATGCCAATCGGCAACTATATCTAAAATGCCTATCGGCACCTATATCTGAAATGCCTATCGGCACCTATTTTTGATATGCCTATCGGAAACTACATCTGAAATGCCTATCAGCACCTTTATTTGAAATGCTTATCGGCAACCATATCTGAAATAGCTATCGACACCTATATTTGAAATCCCTATCGGCTTCTATATCTGAAATGCCTATCGGCACCTATTTTTAAAATGCCAATCGGCAACTATATCTAAAATGCCAATCGGCACCTATATCTGGAATGCCTATCGGCACTTATATTTGAAATGCCTATCGGCAACCATATCTGGAATGCCTATCGGCACCTATAATTGAAATGCCTATCGGCTTCTATATCTAAAATGCCTATCGGCACCTATTTTTAAAATGCCAATCGGCAACTATATCTGAAGTGCCTATCGGCACATATATCTCAAATGCCTATCGGCACCTATTTTTGAAATGGCTATCGAAAACTACATCTGAAATGCCTATCAGCATTTATATTTGAAATGCCTATCGGCAACCACATCAGAAATGCCTATCGGCACCTATATCTGAAATTCCCTACGGCATTTATATCTGAAATGCCGATCGACACCTATATTTGAAATGCCTATCGGCACCTATATTTTAAATGCCTATCGGCAACTATATCTGATATGCCTATCGGCACCTATATCTGAAATGCCTATAGGCACCTATTTTTGAAATGCCTATCGGAAACTACATCTAAAATGCCTATCGGCACCTATTTTTAAAATGCCAATCAGAAAGTATATCTGAAATGCCTATCGACACCTATAATTGAAATGCCTATCGGAACCTATTTTTGAAATGCCTATCGGAAACAACATCTGAAATGACTATCAGCACCTATATTTGAAATGCCTATCGGCAACCATATCTGAAATGCCTATCCACACTTGTATTTGAAATACCTATCGGCTTCTATATCTAAAATGCCTATCGGCACCTATTTTTAAAATGCCAATCGGCAACTATATCTGAAATGCCTATCGGCACCTATATCTGAAATGCCTATCGGCACCAACTTTTGAAATGCCTATCGGAAACTCCATCTGAAATGCCTATCAGCACCTATATTTGAAATGCCTATCGGCAACCATATCTGGAATGCCTTTCGGCACCTATATTTGAAATGCCTATCGGGTTCTATATCTGAAATGCCTATCGACACCTATTTTTAAAATGCCAATTGGCAACTATATCTGAAATGCCTATCGGCACCTATATCTGAAATGCCTATCGGTACCTATTTTTGAAATGCCTATCGGAAACTACATCTGAAATGATTATCAGCACTTATATTTGAAATGCCTATCGGCAACCATATCTGGAATGCCTATCGGCACCTATATTTGAAATGCCTATCGGCTTCTATATCTGAAATGCCTATCGGCCTCTATTTTTAAAATACCAATCGGCAACTATATCTGAAATGCCTATCGGCACCTATATCTGAAATGCCTATCGGCATATATTTTTGAAATGCCTTTCGGAAACTACATCTGAAATGCCTATAAGCACCTATAATTGAAATGCCTATCGGCAACCATATCTGGAATGCCTATCGGCACCTATATTTGAAATGCCTATCGGCTTCTATATCTGAAATGCCTATCGGCACCTATTTTCAAAATGCCAATCGGCAACTATATCTGAAATGCCTATCGGCACCTATATCTGAAATGCCTATCGGCACCTATTTTTGAAATGCCTATCGGAAACTACATCTGAAATGCCTATCAGCACCTATATTTGAAATGCCTATCGGCAACCATATCTGAAATGCCTATCGACACCTATATTTGAAATACCTATCGGCTTCTCTATCTGAAATGCCTATCGGTACCTATTTTTTAAATGCCAATCGGTAACTATATCTGAAATGCCTATTGGCACCTATATCTGAAATGCCTATCGGCACCATTTTTTAAAATGCCTATCGGAAACTACATCCGGAATGCCTATCAGCACCTATATTTGAAATGCCTATCGGCAACCATATCTGGAATGCCTATCGGCACCTATATTTGAAATGCCTATCGGCTTCTATATCTGAAATGCCTATCGACACCAATTTTTGAAATGCCTATCAGCACCTATATTTGAAATGCCTATCGGCAACCATATCTGGAATGCTCATCGGCACCTATATTTGAAATGCCTATCGGCTTATATATCTGAAATGCCTATCGGCACCTATTTTTAAAATGCCAATCGGCAACTATATCTGAAATGCCTATCGGCACCTATTTCTGAAATGCCTATCGGAAACTACATCTGAAATGCCTATCAGCACCTATATTTGAAATGCGTATCGGCAACCATATCTGAAATGCCTATCCACACCTATATTTAAAATCCCTATCGGCTTCTATATCTGAAATGCCTTTCGGCACCTATTTTTATAATGCCAATCGGCAACTATATCTGAAATGCCTATCGGCACCTATATCTGAAAAGCCTATCGGCACCAATTTTTGAAATGCCTATCGGAAACTACATCTGAAATGCCTATCAGCACCTATATTTGAAATGCCTATCGGCAACCATATCTGGAATGTTCATCGGCACCTATATTTGAAATGCCTATCGGCTTATATATCTGAAATGCCTATCGGCACCTATTTTTAAAATGCCAATCGGCAACTATATCTGAAATGCCTATCGGAACCTATATCTGAAATGCCTATCGGCACCTATTTTTGAAATGCCTATCGGAAACTACATCTGAAATGCCTATAAGCACCTATATTTGAAGTGCCTATCGGCAATTATATCTGAAATGCCTATCGAGACCTATATTTGAAATACCTATCGGCTTCTATCTCTGAAATGCCTATCGGCACCCATTTTTTAAATGCCAATCGGCAACCATATCTGAAATGCCTATCGGCACCTATATCTGAAATGCCTATCGGCACCAATTTTTGGAATGCCTATCGGAAACTACATCTGAAATGCCTATCGGCACCTATTTTTAAAATGCCAATCGGTAAGTATATCTGAAATGCCTATCGGCACCTATATCTGAAATGCCTATCGGAACCTATTTTTAAAATGCCAATCGGCAACTATATCTGAATTGCCTATCGGCACCTATATCTGAAATGCCTCTCGGCACCTATTTTTGAAATGCCTATCGGAAACTACATCTGAAATGCCTATCAGCACCTATATTTGAAATGCCTATCGGCAGCCATATCTGGAATGCCTATCGGCGCCTATATTTGAAATGCCTATCGGCTTCTATATCTGAACTGCCTATCAGCACCTATTTTTAAAATGCCAATCGGCAACTATATCTGAAATGCCTATCGGCACCTATATCTGAAATGCCTTTCGGCACCTATTTTTATAATGCCAATCGGCAACTATATCTGAAATGCCTATCGGCACCTATATCTGAAAAGCCTATCGGCACCAATTTTTGAAATGCCTATCGGAAACTACATCTGAAATGCCTATCAGCACCTATATTTGAAATGCCTATCGGCAACCATATCTGGAATGCTCATCGGCACCTATATTTGAAATGCCTATCGGCTTATATATCTGAAATGCCTATCGGCGCATATTTTTAAAATGCCAATCGGCAACTATATCTGAAATGCCTATCGGCACCTATATCTGAAATGCCTATCGGCACCTATTTTTTAAATGCCTATCGGAAACTACATCTGAAATGCCTATAAGCACCTATATTTGAAGTGCCTATCGGCAATTATATCTGAAATGCCTATCGAGACCTATATTTGAAATACCTATCGGCTTCTATCTCTGAAATGCCTATCGGCACCTATTTTTTAAATGCCAATCGGCAACTATATCTGAAATGCCTATCGGCACCTATATCTGAAATGCCTATCGGCACCAATTTTTGGAATGCCTATCGGAAACTACATCTGAAATGCCTATCGGCACCTATTTTTAAAATGCCAATCGGTAAGTATATCTGAAATGCCTATCGGCACCTATATCTGAAATGCCTATCGGAACCTATTTTTAAAATGCCAATCGGCAACTATATCTGAATTGCCTATCGGCACCTATATCTGAAATGCCTCTCGGCACCTATTTTTGAAATGCCTATCGGAAACTACATCTGAAATGCCTATCAGCACCTATATTTGAAATGCCTATCGGCAACCATATCTGGAATGCCTATCGGCACCTATATTTGAAATGCCTATCAGCTTCTATATCTGAAATACCTATCGGCGCCTATTTTTAAAATGCCAATCGGCAACTATATCTGAAGTGCCTATCGGCACCTATATCTGAAATGCATATCAGCACCTATTTCTGAAATGCCTATCGAAAACTACATCTGAAATGCCTATCAGCACCTATATTTGAAATGCCTATCGGCAACCACATCAGAAATGCCTATCGGCACCTATATCTGAAATGCCTTTCGGCATTTATATCTGAAATGCCGGTCGACACCTATATTTGAAATGCCTATCGGCACATATATTTTAAATGCCTATCGGCAACTATATCTGATATGCCTATCGGCACCTATATCTGAAATGCCTATCGGCACCTATTTTTGAAATGCCTATCGGAAACTACATCTAAAATGCCTATCGGCACCTATTTTTAAAATGCCAATCGGTAAGTATATCTGATATGCCTATCGGCACCTATATCTGAAATGCCTATCGGAACCTATTCTTGAAATGCCTATCGGAAACTACATCTGAAATGTCTATCAGCACCTATATTTGAAATGCCTATCGGCAACCATATCTGAAATGCCTATCCACACCTATATTTGAAATACCTATCGGCTTCTATATCTGAAATGCCTATCGGCACCTATTTTTAAAATGCCAATCGGCAACTATATCTGAAATGCCTATCGGCACCTATATCTGAAATGCCTATCGGTACCTATTTTTGAATTGCCTATCGGAAACTACATCTGAAATGATTATCAGCGCTTATATTTGATATGCCTATCGGCAACCATATCTGGAATGCCTATCGGCAACTATATTTGAAATGCCTATCAGCTTCTATATCTGAAATGCCTATCGGCACCTATTTTTAAAATACCAATCGGCAACTATATCTGAAATGCCTATCGGCACCTATATCTGAAATGCCTATCGGCATATATTTTTGAAATGCCTTTCGAAAACTACATCTGAAATGCCTATCTGCTCCTATATTTGAAATCCCTATCGGCAACCATATCTGAAATGCCTATCGACACCTATATTTGAAATACCTATCGGCTTCTATATCTGAAATGCCTATCGGCACCTGTTTTTAAAATGCCAATCGGCAACTATATCTGAAATGCCTATCGGCACCTATATCCGAAATGCCTATCGGCATCAATTTTTGAAATGCCTATCGGAAACTACATCTAAAATGCCTATCAGCACCTATATTTGAAATGCCTATCGGCAACCATATCTGGAATGCCTATCGGCGCCTATATTTGAAATGCCTATCGGCTTCTATATCTGAAATGCCTATCGGCACCTATTTTTAAAATGCCAATCGGCATTTATATCTGAAGTGCCTATCAGCACCTATATCTGAAATGCCTATCGGCACCTCTTTTTTGAAATGCCTATCGAAAAGTACATCTGAAATGCCTATCAACACCTATATTTGAAATGCCTATCGGCAACCACATCAGAAATGGCTATCGGCACCTATATCTGAAATGCCTTTCGGCATTTATATCTTAAATGCCGATCGACACCTATATTTGAAATGCCTATCGGCACTTTTATTTTAAATGCCTATCGGCAAGTATATCTGATAAGCCTATCGGCACCTATACCTGAAATGCCTATCGGCACCTATTTTTGAAATGCCAATCTTTAAGTATATCTGAAATGCCTATCGGCACCTATATCTAAAATGCCTATCGGAACCTATTTTTGAAATGCCTATCGGAAACTACATCTGAAATGACTATCAGCACCTATATTTGAAATGCCTATCGGCAACCATATCTGAAATGCCTATCCACACCTATATTTGAAATACCTATCAGCTTCTATATCTGAAATGCCTATCGGCACCTATTTTTGAAATGCCAATCTTTAAGTATATCTGAAATGCCTATCGGCGCCTATATCTAAAATGCCTATCGATACGTATTTTTGAAATGCCTATCGGAAACTACATCTGAAATGACTATCAGCACCTATATTTGAAATGCCTATCGGCAACCATATCTGAAATGCCTATCCACACCTATATTTGAAATACCTATCGGCTTCTATATCTAAAATGCCTATCGGCACTTATTTTTAAAATGCCAATCGGCAACTACATCTGAAATGCCTATCGGCTTATATATCTGAAATGCCTATCGGCACCTATTTTTAAAATGCCAATCGGCAACTATATCTGAAATGCCAATCAACACCTATATCTGAAATGCCTATCGGCACCTATTTTTAAAATGCCAATTGGCAACTATATCTGAAATGCCTATCAGCACCTATATTTGAAATGCCTATTGGCAACCATATCTGAAATGCCTATCGACACCTATATTTAAAAATCCCTATCGGCTTCTATATCTGAAATGCCTATCGGCACCTATTTTTAAAATGCCAATTGGCAACTATATCTGAAATGCCTATCGGCACCAATAACTGAAATGCCTATCGGTACCTATTTTTGAAATGCCTATCGGAAACTACATCTGAAATGATTATCAGCACTTATATTTGAAAAGCCTATCGGCAACCATATCTGGAATGCCTATCGGCACCTTTATTTGAAATGCCTATCGGCTTCTATATCTGAAATGCCTATCGGCACCTATTTTTAAAATACCAATCGGCAACTATATCTGAAATGCCTATCGGCACCTATATCTGAAATGCCTATCGGCACCTATTTTTGAAATGCCTATCGGAAACTCCATCTGAAATGCCTATCAGCACCTATATTTGAAATGCCTATCGGCAACCATATCTGGAATGCCTATCGGCACCTATATTTGAAATGCCTATCGGCAACCATATCTGGAATGCCTATCGGCACCTATATTTGAAATGCCTATCGGCTTCTATATCTGAAATGCCTTTCGACACCTATTTTTAAAATGCCAATCGGCAACTATATCTGAAATGCCTATCGGCACCTATATCTGAAATGCCTATCGGCACCTATTTTTGAAATGCCTATCGGAAACTCCATCTGAAATGCCTATCAGCACCTATATTTGAAATGCCTATCGGCAACCATATCTGGAATGCCTATCGGCACCTATATTTGAAATGCCTATCGGCTTCTATATCTGAAATGCCTTTCGGCACCTATTTTTATAATGCCAATCGGCAACTATATCTGAAATGCCTATCGGCACCTATATCTGAAAAGCCTATCGGCACCAATTTTTGAAATGCCTATCGGAAACTACATCTGAAATGCCTATCAGCACCTATATTTGAAATGCCTATCGGCAACCATATCTGGAATGTTCATCGGCACCTATATTTGAAATGCCTATCGGCTTATATATCTGAAATGCCTATCGGCACCTATTTTTAAAATGCCAATCGGCAACTATATCTGAAATGCCTATCGGAACCTATATCTGAAATGCCTATCGGCACCTATTTTTGAAATGCCTATCGGAAACTACATCTGAAATGCCTATAAGCACCTATATTTGAAGTGCCTATCGGCAATTATATCTGAAATGCCTATCGAGACCTATATTTGAAATACCTATCGGCTTCTATCTCTGAAATGCCTATCGGCACCCATTTTTTAAATGCCAATCGGCAACCATATCTGAAATGCCTATCGGCACCTATATCTGAAATGCCTATCGGCACCAATTTTTGGAATGCCTATCGGAAACTACATCTGAAATGCCTATCGGCACCTATTTTTAAAATGCCAATCGGTAAGTATATCTGAAATGCCTATCGGCACCTATATCTGAAATGCCTATCGGAACCTATTTTTAAAATGCCAATCGGCAACTATATCTGAATTGCCTATCGGCACCTATATCTGAAATGCCTCTCGGCACCTATTTTTGAAATGCCTATCGGAAACTACATCTGAAATGCCTATCAGCACCTATATTTGAAATGCCTATCGGCAGCCATATCTGGAATGCCTATCGGCGCCTATATTTGAAATGCCTATCGGCTTCTATATCTGAACTGCCTATCAGCACCTATTTTTAAAATGCCAATCGGCAACTATATCTGAAATGCCTATCGGCACCTATATCTGAAATGCCTTTCGGCACCTATTTTTATAATGCCAATCGGCAACTATATCTGAAATGCCTATCGGCACCTATATCTGAAAAGCCTATCGGCACCAATTTTTGAAATGCCTATCGGAAACTACATCTGAAATGCCTATCAGCACCTATATTTGAAATGCCTATCGGCAACCATATCTGGAATGCTCATCGGCACCTATATTTGAAATGCCTATCGGCTTATATATCTGAAATGCCTATCGGCGCATATTTTTAAAATGCCAATCGGCAACTATATCTGAAATGCCTATCGGCACCTATATCTGAAATGCCTATCGGCACCTATTTTTTAAATGCCTATCGGAAACTACATCTGAAATGCCTATAAGCACCTATATTTGAAGTGCCTATCGGCAATTATATCTGAAATGCCTATCGAGACCTATATTTGAAATACCTATCGGCTTCTATCTCTGAAATGCCTATCGGCACCTATTTTTTAAATGCCAATCGGCAACTATATCTGAAATGCCTATCGGCACCTATATCTGAAATGCCTATCGGCACCAATTTTTGGAATGCCTATCGGAAACTACATCTGAAATGCCTATCGGCACCTATTTTTAAAATGCCAATCGGTAAGTATATCTGAAATGCCTATCGGCACCTATATCTGAAATGCCTATCGGAACCTATTTTTAAAATGCCAATCGGCAACTATATCTGAATTGCCTATCGGCACCTATATCTGAAATGCCTCTCGGCACCTATTTTTGAAATGCCTATCGGAAACTACATCTGAAATGCCTATCAGCACCTATATTTGAAATGCCTATCGGCAACCATATCTGGAATGCCTATCGGCACCTATATTTGAAATGCCTATCAGCTTCTATATCTGAAATACCTATCGGCGCCTATTTTTAAAATGCCAATCGGCAACTATATCTGAAGTGCCTATCGGCACCTATATCTGAAATGCATATCAGCACCTATTTCTGAAATGCCTATCGAAAACTACATCTGAAATGCCTATCAGCACCTATATTTGAAATGCCTATCGGCAACCACATCAGAAATGCCTATCGGCACCTATATCTGAAATGCCTTTCGGCATTTATATCTGAAATGCCGGTCGACACCTATATTTGAAATGCCTATCGGCACATATATTTTAAATGCCTATCGGCAACTATATCTGATATGCCTATCGGCACCTATATCTGAAATGCCTATCGGCACCTATTTTTGAAATGCCTATCGGAAACTACATCTAAAATGCCTATCGGCACCTATTTTTAAAATGCCAATCGGTAAGTATATCTGATATGCCTATCGGCACCTATATCTGAAATGCCTATCGGAACCTATTCTTGAAATGCCTATCGGAAACTACATCTGAAATGTCTATCAGCACCTATATTTGAAATGCCTATCGGCAACCATATCTGAAATGCCTATCCACACCTATATTTGAAATACCTATCGGCTTCTATATCTGAAATGCCTATCGGCACCTATTTTTAAAATGCCAATCGGCAACTATATCTGAAATGCCTATCGGCACCTATATCTGAAATGCCTATCGGTACCTATTTTTGAATTGCCTATCGGAAACTACATCTGAAATGATTATCAGCGCTTATATTTGATATGCCTATCGGCAACCATATCTGGAATGCCTATCGGCAACTATATTTGAAATGCCTATCAGCTTCTATATCTGAAATGCCTATCGGCACCTATTTTTAAAATACCAATCGGCAACTATATCTGAAATGCCTATCGGCACCTATATCTGAAATGCCTATCGGCATATATTTTTGAAATGCCTTTCGAAAACTACATCTGAAATGCCTATCTGCTCCTATATTTGAAATCCCTATCGGCAACCATATCTGAAATGCCTATCGACACCTATATTTGAAATACCTATCGGCTTCTATATCTGAAATGCCTATCGGCACCTGTTTTTAAAATGCCAATCGGCAACTATATCTGAAATGCCTATCGGCACCTATATCCGAAATGCCTATCGGCATCAATTTTTGAAATGCCTATCGGAAACTACATCTAAAATGCCTATCAGCACCTATATTTGAAATGCCTATCGGCAACCATATCTGGAATGCCTATCGGCGCCTATATTTGAAATGCCTATCGGCTTCTATATCTGAAATGCCTATCGGCACCTATTTTTAAAATGCCAATCGGCATTTATATCTGAAGTGCCTATCAGCACCTATATCTGAAATGCCTATCGGCACCTCTTTTTTGAAATGCCTATCGAAAAGTACATCTGAAATGCCTATCAACACCTATATTTGAAATGCCTATCGGCAACCACATCAGAAATGGCTATCGGCACCTATATCTGAAATGCCTTTCGGCATTTATATCTTAAATGCCGATCGACACCTATATTTGAAATGCCTATCGGCACTTTTATTTTAAATGCCTATCGGCAAGTATATCTGATAAGCCTATCGGCACCTATACCTGAAATGCCTATCGGCACCTATTTTTGAAATGCCAATCTTTAAGTATATCTGAAATGCCTATCGGCACCTATATCTAAAATGCCTATCGGAACCTATTTTTGAAATGCCTATCGGAAACTACATCTGAAATGACTATCATCACCTATATTTGAAATGCCTATCGGCAACCATATCTGAAATGCCTATCCACACCTATATTTGAAATACCTATCAGCTTCTATATCTGAAATGCCTATCGGCACCTATTTTTGAAATGCCAATCTTTAAGTATATCTGAAATGCCTATCGGCGCCTATATCTAAAATGCCTATCGATACGTATTTTTGAAATGCCTATCGGAAACTACATCTGAAATGACTATCAGCACCTATATTTGAAATGCCTATCGGCAACCATATCTGAAATGCCTATCCACACCTATATTTGAAATACCTATCGGCTTCTATATCTAAAATGCCTATCGGCACTTATTTTTAAAATGCCAATCGGCAACTACATCTGAAATGCCTATCGGCTTATATATCTGAAATGCCTATCGGCACCTATTTTTAAAATGCCAATCGGCAACTATATCTGAAATGCCAATCAACACCTATATCTGAAATGCCTATCGGCACCTATTTTTAAAATGCCAATTGGCAACTATATCTGAAATGCCTATCAGCACCTATATTTGAAATGCCTATTGGCAACCATATCTGAAATGCCTATCGACACCTATATTTAAAAATCCCTATCGGCTTCTATATCTGAAATGCCTATCGGCACCTATTTTTAAAATGCCAATTGGCAACTATATCTGAAATGCCTATCGGCACCAATAACTGAAATGCCTATCGGTACCTATTTTTGAAATGCCTATCGGAAACTACATCTGAAATGATTATCAGCACTTATATTTGAAAAGCCTATCGGCAACCATATCTGGAATGCCTATCGGCACCTTTATTTGAAATGCCTATCGGCTTCTATATCTGAAATGCCTATCGGCACCTATTTTTAAAATACCAATCGGCAACTATATCTGAAATGCCTATCGGCACCTATATCTGAAATGCCTATCGGCACCTATTTTTGAAATGCCTATCGGAAACTCCATCTGAAATGCCTATCAGCACCTATATTTGAAATGCCTATCGGCAACCATATCTGGAATGCCTATCGGCACCTATATTTGAAATGCCTATCGGCAACCATATCTGGAATGCCTATCGGCACCTATATTTGAAATGCCTATCGGCTTCTATATCTGAAATGCCTTTCGACACCTATTTTTAAAATGCCAATCGGCAACTATATCTGAAATGCCTATCGGCACCTATATCTGAAATGCCTATCGGCACCTATTTTTGAAATGCCTATCGGAAACTCCATCTGAAATGCCTATCAGCACCTATATTTGAAATGCCTATCGGCAACCATATCTGGAATGCCTATCGGCACCTATATTTGAAATGCCTATCGGCAACCATATCTGGAATGCCTATCGGCACCTATATTTGAAATGCCTATCGGCTTCTATATCTGAAATGCCTATCGACACCTAATTTTAAAATGCCAATCGGCAACTATATCTAAAATGCCTATCGGCACCTATATCTGAAATGCCTATCGGCACCTATTTTTGAAATGCCTATCGGAAACTACATCTGAAATGCCTATCAGCACCTTTATTTGAAATGCTTATCGGCAACCATATCTGAAATAGCTATCGACACCTATATTTGAAATCCCTATCGGCTTCTATATCTGAAATGCCTATCGGCACCTATTTTTAAAATGCCAATCGGCAACTATATCTAAAATGCCAATCGGCACCTATATCTGGAATGCCTATCGGCACTTATATTTGAAATGCCTATCGGCAACCGTATCTGGAATGCCTATCGGCACCTATAATTGAAATGCCTATCGGCTTCTATATCTAAAATGCCTATCGGCACCTATTTTTAAAATGCCAATCGGCAACTATATCTGAAGTGCCTATCGGCACCTATATCTCAAATGCCTATCGGCACCTATTTTTGAAATGGCTATCGAAAACTACATCTGAAATGCCTATCAGCATTTATATTTGAAATGCCTATCGGCAACCACATCAGAAATGCCTATCGGCACCTATATCTGAAATTCCCTACGGCATTTATATCTGAAATGCCGATCGACACCTATATTTGAAATGCCTATCGGCACCTATATTTTAAATGCCTATCGGCAACTATATCTGATATGCCTATCGGCACCTATATCTGAAATGCCTATAGGCACCTATTTTTGAAATGCCTATCGGAAACTACATCTAAAATGCCTATCGGCACCTATTTTTAAAATGCCAATCGGAAAGTATATCTGAAATGCCTATCGACACCTATAATTGAAATGCCTATCGGAACCTATTTTTTAAATGCCTATCGGAAACAACATCTGAAATGACTATCAGCACCTATATTTGAAATGCCTATCGGCAACCATATCTGAAATGCCTATCCACACTTGTATTTGAAATACCTATCGGCTTCTATATCTAAAATGCCTATCGGCACCTATTTTTAAAATGCCAATCGGCAACTATATCTGAAATGCCTATCGGCACCTATATCTGAAATGCCTATCGGCACCAACTTTTGAAATGCCTATCGGAAACTCCATCTGAAATGCCTATCAGCACCTATATTTGAAATGCCTATCGGCAACCATATCTGGAATGCCTTTCGGCACCTATATTTGAAATGCCTATCGGGTTCTATATCTGAAATGCCTATCGACACCTATTTTTAAAATGCCAATTGCAACTATATCTGAAATGCCTATCGGCACCTATATCTGAAATGCCTATCGGTACCTATTTTTGAAATGCCTATCGGAAACTACATCTGAAATGATTATCAGCACTTATATTTGAAATGCCTATCGGCAACCATATCTGGAATGCCTATCGGCACCTATATTTGAAATGCCTATCGGCTTCTATATCAGAAATGCCTATCGGCACCTATTTTTAAAATACCAATCGGCAACTATATCTGAAATGCCTATCGGCACCTATATCTGAAATGCCTATCGGCATATATTTTTGAAATGCCTTTCGGAAACTACATCTGAAATGCCTATAAGCACCTATATTTGAAATGCCTATCGGCAACCATATCTGGAATGCCTATCGGCACCTATATTTGAAATGCCTATCGGCTTCTATATCTGAAATGCCTATCGGCACCTATTTTCAAAATGCCAATCGGCAACTATATCTGAAATGCCTATCGGCACCTATTTTTGAAATGCCTATCGGAAACTACATCTGAAATGCCTATCAGCACCTATATTTGAAATGCCTATCGGCAACCATATCTGAAATGCCTATCGACACCTATATTTGAAATACCTATCGGCTTCTCTATCTGAAATGCCTATCGGTACCTATTTTTTAAATGCCAATCGGTAACTATATCTGAAATGCCTATTGGCACCTATATCTGAAATGCCTATCGGCACCATTTTTTAAAATGCCTATCGGAAACTACATCCGGAATACCTATCAGCACCTATATTTGAAATGCCTATCGGCAACCATATCTGGAATGCCTATCGGCACCTATATTTGAAATGCCTATCGGCTTCTATATCTGAAATGCCTATCGACACCAATTTTTGAAATGCCTATCAGCACCTATATTTGAAATGCCTATCGGCAACCATATCTGGAATGCTCATCGGCACCTATATTTGAAATGCCTATCGGCTTATATATCTGAAATGCCTATCGGCACCTATTTTTAAAATGCCAATCGGCAACTATATCTGAAATGCCTATCGGCACCTATTTCTGAAATGCCTATCGGAAACTACATCTGAAATGCCTATCAGCACCTATATTTGAAATGCTTATCGGCAACCATATCTGAAATGCCTATCCACACCTATATTTAAAATCCCTATCGGCTTCTATATCTGAAATGCCTTTCGGCACCTATTTTTATAATGCCAATCGGCAACTATATCTGAAATGCCTATCGGCACCTATATCTGAAAAGCCTATCGGCACCAATTTTTGAAATGCCTATCGGAAACTACATCTGAAATGCCTATCAGCACCTATATTTGAAATGCCTATCGGCAAACATATCTGGAATGCTCATCGGCACCTATATTTGAAATGCCTATCGGCTTATATATCTGAAATGCCTATCGGCACCTATTTTTAAAATGCCAATCGGCAACTATATCTGAAATGCCTATCGGCACCTATATCTGCAATGCCTATCGGCACCTATTTTTGAAATGCCAATCGGCAACCATATCTGAAATGCCTATCGGCACCTATAACTGAAATGCCTATCGGCACCAATTTTTGGAATGCCTATCGGAAACTACATCTGAAATGCCTATAAGCACCTATATTTGAAGTGCCTATCGGCAATTATATCTGAAATGCCTATCGAGACCTATATTTGAAATACCTATCGGCTTCTATCTCTGAAATGCCTATCGGCACCTATTTTTTAAATGCCAATCGGCAACCATATCTGAAATGCCTATCGGCACCTATATCTGAAATGCCTATCGGCACCAATTTTTGGAATGCCTATCGGAAACTACATCTGAAATGCCTATCGGCACCTATTTTTAAAATGCCAATCGGTAAGTATATCTGAAATGCCTATCGGCACCTATATCTGAAATGCCTATCGGAACCTATTTTTAAAATGCCAATCGGCAACTATATCTGAATTGCCTATCGGCACCTATATCTGAAATGCCTCTCGGCACCTATTTTTGAAATGCCTATCGGAAAATACATCTGAAATGCCTATCAGCACCTATATTTGAAATGCCTATCGGCAGCCATATCTGGAATGCCTACCGGCGCCTATATTTGAAATGCCTATCGGCTTCTATATCTGAAATACCTATCGGCGCCTATTTTTAAAATGCCAATCGGCAACTATATCTGAAGTGCCTATCGGCACCTATATCTGAAATGCATATCAGCACCTATTTCTGAAATGCCTATCGGAACCTATTTTTAAAATGCCTATCGGCAACTATATCTGAATTGCCTATCGGCACCTATATCTGAAATGCCTCTCGGCAATTATTTTTGAAATGCCTATCGGAAACTACATCTGAAATGCCTATCGGCACCTATTTTTAAAATGCCAATCGGTAAGTATATCAGAAATGCCTATCGGCACCTATATCTGAAATGCCTTTCGGCATTTATATCTGAAATGCCGGTCGACACCTATATTTGAAATGCCTATCGGCACATATATTTTAAATGCCTATCGGCAACTATATCTGATATGCCTATCGGCACCTATATCTGAAATGCCTATCGGCACCTATTTTTGAAATGCCTATCGGAAACTACATCTAAAATGCCTATCGGCACCTATTTTTAAAATGCCAACGGTAAGTATATCTGAAATGCCTATCGGCACCTATATCTGAAATGCCTATCGGAACCTATTCTTGAAATGCCTATCGGAAACTACATCTGAAATGTCTATCAGCACCTATATTTGAAATGCCTATCGGCAACCATATCTGAAATGCCTATCCACACCTATATTTGAAATACCTATCGGCTTCTATATCTGAAATACCTATCGGCACCTATTTTTAAAATGCCAATCGGCAACTATATCTGAAATGCCTATCGGCACCTATATCTGAAATGCCTATCGGTACCTATTTTTGAAATGCCTATCGGAAACTACATCTGAAATGATTATCAGCGCTTATATTTGATATGCCTATCGGCAACCATATCTGGAATGCCTATCGGCAACTATATTTGAAATGCCTATCAGCTTCTATATCTGAAATGCCTATCGGCAACCTATTTTTAAAATACCAATCGGCAACTATATCTGAAATGCCTATCGGCACCTATATCTGAAATGCCTATCGGCATATATTTTTGAAATGCCTTTCGAAAACTACATCTGAAATGCCTATCTGCTCCTATATTTGAAATCCCTATCGGCAACCATATCTGAAATGCCTATCGACACCTATATTTGAAATACCTATCGGCTTCTATATCTGAAATGCCTATCGGCACCTGTTTTTAAAATGCCAATCGGCAACTATAACTGAAATGCCTATCGGCACCTATATCCGAAATGCCTATCGGCATCAATTTTTGAAATGCCTATCGGAAACTACATCTAAAATGCCTATCAGCACCTATATTTGAAATGCCTATCGGCAACCATATCTGGAATGCCTATCGGCGCCTATATTTGAAATGCCTATCGGCTTCTATATCTGAAATGCCTATCGGCACCTATTTTTAAAATGCCAATCGGCATTTATATCTGAAGTGCCTATCGGCACCTATATCTGAAATGCCTATCGGCACCTCTTTTTTGAAATGCCTATCGAAAAGTACATCTGAAATGCCTATCAGCACCTATATTTGAAATGCCTATCGGCAACCACATCAGAAATGGCTATCGGCACCTATATCTGAAATGCCTTTCGGCATTTATATCTTAAATGCCGATCGACACCTATATTTGAAATGCCTATCGGCACTTTTATTTTAAATGCCTATCGGCAAGTATATCTGATAAGCCTATCGGCACCTATACCTGAAATGCCTATCGGCACCTATTTTTGAAATGCCAATCTTTAAGTATATCTGAAATGCCTATCGGCACCTATATCTAAAATGCCTATCGGAACCTATTTTTGAAATGCCTATCGGAAACTACATCTGAAATGACTATCAGCACCTATATTTGACCATATCTGGAATGCTCATCGGCACCTATATTTGAAATGCCTATCGGCTTATATATCTGAAATGCCTATCGGCACCTATTTTTAAAATGCCAATCGGCAACTATATCTGAAATGCCTATCGGCACCTATTTCTGAAATGCCTATCGGAAACTACATCTGAAATGCCTATCAGCACCTATATTTGAAATGCTTATCGGCAACCATATCTGAAATGCCTATCCACACCTATATTTAAAATCCCTATCGGCTTCTATATCTGAAATGCCTTTCGGCACCTATTTTTATAATGCCAATCGGCAACTATATCTGAAATGCCTATCGGCACCTATATCTGAAAAGCCTATCGGCACCAATTTTTGAAATGCCTATCGGAAACTACATCTGAAATGCCTATCAGCACCTATATTTGAAATGCCTATCGGCAAACATATCTGGAATGCTCATCGGCACCTATATTTGAAATGCCTATCGGCTTATATATCTGAAATGCCTATCGGCACCTATTTTTAAAATGCCAATCGGCAACTATATCTGAAATGCCTATCGGCACCTATATCTGCAATGCCTATCGGCACCTATTTTTGAAATGCCAATCGGCAACCATATCTGAAATGCCTATCGGCACCTATATCTGAAATGCCTATCGGCACCAATTTTTGGAATGCCTATCGGAAACTACATCTGAAATGCCTATAAGCACCTATATTTGAAGTGCCTATCGGCAATTATATCTGAAATGCCTATCGAGACCTATATTTGAAATACCTATCGGCTTCTATCTCTGAAATGCCTATCGGCACCTATTTTTTAAATGCCAATCGGCAACCATATCTGAAATGCCTATCGGCACCTATATCTGAAATGCCTATCGGCACCAATTTTTGGAATGCCTATCGGAAACTACATCTGAAATGCCTATCGGCACCTATTTTTAAAATGCCAATCGGTAAGTATATCTGAAATGCCTATCGGCACCTATATCTGAAATGCCTATCGGAACCTATTTTTAAAATGCCAATCGGCAACTATATCTGAATTGCCTATCGGCACCTATATCTGAAATGCCTCTCGGCACCTATTTTTGAAATGCCTATCGGAAAATACATCTGAAATGCCTATCAGCACCTATATTTGAAATGCCTATCGGCAGCCATATCTGGAATGCCTACCGGCGCCTATATTTGAAATGCCTATCGGCTTCTATATCTGAAATACCTATCGGCGCCTATTTTTAAAATGCCAATCGGCAACTATATCTGAAGTGCCTATCGGCACCTATATCTGAAATGCATATCAGCACCTATTTCTGAAATGCCTATCGGAACCTATTTTTAAAATGCCAATCGGCAACTATATCTGAATTGCCTATCGGCACCTATATCTGAAATGCCTCTCGGCACCTATTTTTGAAATGCCTATCGGAAACTACATCTGAAATGCCTATCGGCACCTATTTTTAAAATGCCAATCGGTAAGTATATCAGAAATGCCTATCGGCACCTATATCTGAAATGCCTTTCGGCATTTATATCTGAAATGCCGGTCGACACCTATATTTGAAATGCCTATCGGCACATATATTTTAAATGCCTATCGGCAACTATATCTGATATGCCTATCGGCACCTATATCTGAAATGCCTATCGGCACCTATTTTTGAAATGCCTATCGGAAACTACATCTAAAATGCCTATCGGCACCTATTTTTAAAATGCCAATCGGTAAGTATATCTGAAATGCCTATCGGCACCTATATCTGAAATGCCTATCGGAACCTATTCTTGAAATGCCTATCGGAAACTACATCTGAAATGTCTATCAGCACCTATATTTGAAATGCCTATCGGCAACCATATCTGAAATGCCTATCCACACCTATATTTGAAATACCTATCGGCTTCTATATCTGAAATACCTATCGGCACCTATTTTTAAAATGCCAATCGGCAACTATATCTGAAATGCCTATCGGCACCTATATCTGAAATGCCTATCGGTACCTATTTTTGAAATGCCTATCGGAAACTACATCTGAAATGATTATCAGCGCTTATATTTGATATGCCTATCGGCAACCATATCTGGAATGCCTATCGGCAACTATATTTGAAATGCCTATCAGCTTCTATATCTGAAATGCCTATCGGCACCTATTTTTAAAATACCAATCGGCAACTATATCTGAAATGCCTATCGGCACCTATATCTGAAATGCCTATCGGCATATATTTTTGAAATGCCTTTCGAAAACTACATCTGAAATGCCTATCTGCTCCTATATTTGAAATCCCTATCGGCAACCATATCTGAAATGCCTATCGACACCTATATTTGAAATACCTATCGGCTTCTATATCTGAAATGCCTATCGGCACCTGTTTTTAAAATGCCAATCGGCAACTATAACTGAAATGCCTATCGGCACCTATATCCGAAATGCCTATCGGCATCAATTTTTGAAATGCCTATCGGAAACTACATCTAAAATGCCTATCAGCACCTATATTTGAAATGCCTATCGGCAACCATATCTGGAATGCCTATCGGCGCCTATATTTGAAATGCCTATCGGCTTCTATATCTGAAATGCCTATCGGCACCTATTTTTAAAATGCCAATCGGCATTTATATCTGAAGTGCCTATCGGCACCTATATCTGAAATGCCTATCGGCACCTCTTTTTTGAAATGCCTATCGAAAAGTACATCTGAAATGCCTATCAGCACCTATATTTGAAATGCCTATCGGCAACCACATCAGAAATGGCTATCGGCACCTATATCTGAAATGCCTTTCGGCATTTATATCTTAAATGCCGATCGACACCTATATTTGAAATGCCTATCGGCACTTTTATTTTAAATGCCTATCGGCAAGTATATCTGATAAGCCTATCGGCACCTATACCTGAAATGCCTATCGGCACCTATTTTTGAAATGCCAATCTTTAAGTATATCTGAAATGCCTATCGGCACCTATATCTAAAATGCCTATCGGAACCTATTTTTGAAATGCCTATCGGAAACTACATCTGAAATGACTATCAGCACCTATATTTGAAATGCCTATCGGCAACCATATCTGAAATGCCTATCCACACCTATATTTGAAATACCTATCAGCTTCTATATCTAAAATGCCTATCGGCACCTATTTTTAAAATGCCAATCGGTAAGTATATCTGAAATGCCTATCGGCACCTATATCTTAAATGCCTATCGGAACCTATTTTTGAAATGCCTATCGGAAACTACATCAGAAATGACTATCAGCACCTATATTTGAAATGCCTATCGGCAACCATATCTGAAATGCCTATCCACACCTATATTTGAAATACCTATCGGCTTCTATATCTAAAATGCCTATCGGCACCTATTTTTAAAATGCCAATCGGCAACTACATCTGAAATGCCTATCGGCTTATATATCTGAAATGCCTATCGGCACCTATTTTTAAAATGCCAATCGGCAACTATATCTGAAATGCCAATCGGCACCTATATCTGAAATGCCTATCGACACCTATTTTTAAAATGCCAATTGGCAACTATATCTGAAATGCCTATCGGCACCTATATCTAAAATGCCTATCGACACCTATTTTTAAAAAGCCAATTGGCAACTATATCTGAAATGCCTATCGGCACCTATATCTGAAATGCCTATCGGTACCTATTTTTGAAATGCCTATCGGAAACTACATCTGAAATGATTATCAGCACTTATATTTGAAATGCCTATCGGCAACCATATCTGGAATGCCTATCGGCACCTATATTTGAAATGCCTATCGGCTTCTATATCTGAAATGCCTATCGGCACCTATTTTTAAAATACCAATCGGCAACTATATCTGAAATGCCTATCGGCACCTATATTTGAAATGCCTATCGGCACCTATTTTTGAAATGCCTATCGGAAACTCCATCTGAAATGCCTATCAGCACCTATATTTGAAATGCCTATCGGCAACCATATCTGGAATGCCTATCGGCACCTATATTTGAAATGCATATCGGCAACCATATCTGGAATGCCTATCGGCACCTGTATTTGAAATGCCTATCGGCTTCTATATCTTAAATGCCTATCGACACCTATTTTTAAAATGCCAATCGGCAACTATATCTGAAATGCCAATCGGCACCTATATCTGAAATGCCTATCGGCACCTATTTTTGAAATGCCTATCGGAAACTACATCTGAAATGCCTATCAGCACCTATATTTGAAATGCCTATCGGCAACCATATCTGAAATGCCTATCGGCGCCTATATTTGAAATGCCTATCGGCTTCTATATCTAAAATGCCTATCGGCACCTATGTTTAAAATGCCAATCGGCAACTATATCTGAAATGCCTATCGGCGCCTATATCTCAAATGCCTATCGGCACCTATTTTTGAAATGCCTATCGAAAACTACATCTGAAATGCCCTACGGCATTTATATCTGAAATGCCGATCGACACCTATATTTGAAATGCCTATCGGCACCTATATTTTAAATGCCTATCGGGAACTATATCTGATATGCCTATCGGCACCTATATCTGAAATGCCTATCGGCACCTATTTTTGAAATGCCAATCGGAAAGTATATCTAAAATGCCTATCGGCACCTATAATTGAAATGCCTATCGGAACCTATTTTTAAAATGCCTATCGGAAACAACATCTTAAAAGACTATCAGCACCTATATTTGAAATGCCTATCGGCAACCATATCTGAAATGCCTATCCACACCTGTATTTGAAATACCTATCGGCTTCTATATCTAAAATGCCTATCGGCACATATATCTGAAATGCCTATCGGCACCAACTTTTGAAATGCCTATCGGAAACTCCATCTGAAATGCCTATCAGCACCTATATTTGAAATGCCTATGGGCAACCATATCTGGAATGCCTATCGGCACCTATATTTGAAATACCTATCGGGTTCTATATCTGAAATGCCTATCGACACCTATTTTTAAAATGCCAATTGGCAACTATATCTGAAATGCCTATCGGCACCTATATCTGAAATGCCTATCGGTACCTATTTTTAAAATTCCTATCGGAAACTACATCTGAAATGATTATCAGCACTTATGTTTGAAATAGGTGCCGATAGGCATTTCAGATATATAAGCCGATAGGCATTTCAAATATAGGTGCCGATGAGCATTCCAGATATGGTTGCCGATAGGCATTTCAAATATAGGTGCTGATAGGCATTTCAAAAATTGGTGTCGATAGGCATTTCAGATATAGAAGCGGATAGGCATTTCAAATATAGGTGCCGATAGGCATTCCAGATATGGTTGCCGATAGGCATTTCAAATATAGGTGCTAATAGGCATTCCGGATGTAGTTTCCGATAGGCATTTAAAAAGATGGTGTCGATAGGCATTTCAGATATAGGTGCCGATAGGCTTATCAGATATAGTTACCGATTGGCATTTTAAAAATAGGTACCGATAGGCATTTCAGATAGAGAAGCCGATAGGTATTTCAAATATAGGTGTCGATAGGCATTTCAGATATGGTTGCCGATAGGCATTTCAAATATAGGTGCTGATAGGCATTTCAGATGTAGATTCCGATAGGCATTTCAAAAATAGGTGCCGATAGGCATTTCAGATATAGGTGCCGATAGGCATTTCAGATATAGTTGCCGATTGGCATTTTGAAAATAGGTGCCGATAGGCATTTCAGATATAGTTGCCGATTGGCATTTTGAAAATAGGTGCCGATAGGCATTCCAGATATGGTAGCCGATAGGCATTTCAAATATAGGTGCTTATAGGCATTTCAGATGTAGTTTCCGAAAGGCATTTCAAAAATATATGCCGATAGGCATTTCAGATATAGGTGCCGATAGGCATTACAGATATAGTTGCCGATTGGTATTTTAAAAATATGTGCCGATAGGCATTTCAGATATAGAAGCCGATAGGCATTTAAAATATAGGTGCCGATAGGCATTCCAGATATGGTTACCGATAGGCATTTCAAATATAAGTGCTGATAATCATTTCAGATGTAGTTTCCGATAGGCATTTCAAAAATAGGTACCGATAGGCATTTCAGATATAGGTGCCAAAAGGCATTTCAGATATAGTTGCCAATTGGCATTTTAAAAATAGGTGTCGATAGGCACTTCAGATATAGAACCCGATAGACAATTCAAATATAGGTGCCGAAAGGCATTCCAGATATGGTTGCCGATAGGCATTTCAAATATAGGTGCTGATAGGCATTTCAGATGGAGTTTCCGATAGGCATTTCAAAAATTGGTGCCGATAGGCATTTCAGATATAGGTGCCGATAGGCATTTCAGATATAGTTTCCGATTGGCATTTTAAAAATAGGTGCCGATATTCATTTTAGATATAGAAGCCGATAGGTATTTCAAATACAAGTGTGGATAGGCATTTCAGATATGGTTGCCGATAGGCATTTCAAATATAGGTGCTGATAGTCATTTCAGATGTTGTTTCCGATAGGCATTTCAAAAATAGGTTCTGATAGGCATTTCAATTATAGGTGTCGATAGGCATTTCAGATATACTTTCCGATTGGCATTTTAAAAATAGGTGCCGATAGGCATTTTAGATGTAGTTTCCGATAGGCATTTCAAAAATAGGTGCCGATAGGCATTTCAGATATAGGTGTCGATAGGCATATCAGATATATTTGCCGATAGGCATTTAAAATATAGGTGCCGATAGGCATTTCAAATATAGGTGTCGATCGGCATTTCAGATATAAATGCCGTAGGGCATTTCAGATATAGGTGCCGATAGGCATTTCTGATGTGGTTGCCGATAGGCATTTCAAATATAAATGCTGATAGGCATTTCAGATGTAGTTTTCGATAGGCATTTCAAAAATAGGTGCCGATAGGCATTTGAGATATAGGTGCCGATAGGCACGTCAGATATAGTTGCCGATTGGCATTTTAAAAATAGGTGCCGATAGGCATTTTAGATATAGAAGCCGAAAGGCATTTCAAATATAGGTGCCGATAGGCATTCCAGATATGGTTGCCGATAGGCATTTCAAATATAGGTGCCGATAGGCATTTCAGATATAGGTGCCGATTGGCATTTCAGATATAGTTGCCGATTAGCATTTTAAAAATAGGTGCCGATAGGCATTTCAGATATAGAAGCCGATAGGGATTTCAAATATAGGTGTCGATAGCTATTTCAGATATGGTTGCCGATAAGCATATCAAATAAAGGTGGTGATATGCATTTCAGATGTAGTTTCCGATAGGCATTTCAAAAATAGGTGCCGATAGGCATTTCAGATATAGGTGCCGATAGGCATTTCAGATATAGTTGCCGATTGGCATTTTAAAAATAGGTTTCGATAGGCATTTCAGATATAGAAGCCGATAGGCATTTCAAATATAGGTGCCGATAGGCATTCCAGATATAGTTGCCGATAGGCATTTCAAATATAGGAGCCGATAGGCATTCCAGATATGGTTGCCGATAGGCATTTCAAATATAGGTGCTGATAGGCATTTCAGATGGAGTTTCCGATAGGCATTTCAAAAATAGGTGCCGATAGGCTTTTCAGATATAGGTGCCGATAGGCATTTCAGATATAGTTGCCGATTGGTATTTTAAAAATAGGTGCCGATAGGCATTTCAGATATAGAAGCCGATAGGCATTTCAAATATAGGTGCCGATAGGCATTCCAGATATGGTTGCCGATAGGCATTTCAAATATAGGTGCCGATAGGCATTTCAGATATGTTTGCCGATAGGCATTTCAAATATAGGTGCTGATAAGCATTTCAGATGGAGTTTCCGATAGGCATTTCAAAAATAGGTGCCGATAGGCATTTCAGATATAGGTGCCGATAGGCATTTCAGATATAGTTGCTGATTGGTATTTTAAAAATAGGTGCCGATAGGCATTTCAGATATAGAAGCCGATAGGCATTTCAAATATAGGTGTCGTTAGCTATTTCAGATATGGTTGCCGATAAGCATTTCAAATAAAGGTGCTGATAGGCATTTCAGATGTAGTTTCCGATAGGCATTTCAAAAATAGGTGCCGATAGGCATTTCAGATATAGGTGATGATAGGCATTTCAGATATAGTTGCCGATTGGCATTTTAAAAATAGGTGTCGATAGGCATTTCAGATATAGAAGCCGATAGGCATTTCAAATATATAGTGCCGATAGGCATTCCAGATATGGTTGCCGATAGGCATTTCAAATATAGGTGCCGATAGGCATTCCAGATATGGTTGCCGATAGGCATTTCAAATATAGGTGCTGATAGGCATTTCAGATGGAGTTTCCGATAGGCATTTCAAAAATAGGTGCCGATAGGCATTTCAGATATAGGTGCCGATAGGCATTTCAGATATAGTTTACGATTGGTATTTTAAAAATAGGTGCCGATAGGCATTCCAGATATAGAAGCCGATAGGCATTTCAAATATAGGTGCCGATAGGCACTCCAGATATGGTTGCCGATAGGCATTTCAAATATAAGTGCATATAATCATTTCAGATGTAGTTTCCGATAGGCATTTCAAAAATAGGTACCGATAGGCATTTCAGTTATAGGTGCCGATAGGCATTTCAGATATAGTTGCCAATTGGCATTTTGAAAATAGGTGTCGATAGGCATTTCAGATATAGGTGCCGATAGGCATTTCAGATATAGAAGCCGATAGGGATTTTTTTAATATAGGTGTCGATAGGCATTTCAGATATGGTTGCCGATAGGCATTTCAAATATAGGTGCTGATAGGCATTTCAGATGTAGTTTACGATAGGCATTTCAAAAATAGGTGCCGATAGGCATTAGATATAGGTGCCGATTGGCATTTTAGATATATAAGCCGATAGGCATTTCAGATGTAGTTGCCGATTGGCATTTTAAAAATAGGTGCCGATAAGCATTTTAGATATAGGCGCCGATAGGCATTTCAGATATACTTAAAGATTGGCATTTCAAAAAAAGGTGCCGATAGGCATTTCAGATATAGGTGCCGATAGGCTTACCAGATATAGTTGCCGATAGGCATTTAAAATAAAAGTGCCGATAGGCATTTCAAATATAGGTGTCGACCGGCATTTCAGATATAAATTCCGAAAGGCATTTCAGATATATATGCCGATAGGCATTTCTGATGTGGTTGCCGATAGGCATTTAAAATATAGGTGCTGATAGGCATTTCAGATGTAGTTTTCGATAGGCATTTCAAAAATAGGTGCCGATAGGCATTTCAGATATAGGTGCCGATAGGCACTTCAGATATAAATGCCGATTGGCATTTTAAAAATAGGTGCCGATTGGCATTTCAGATATAGAAGCCGATAGGGATTTCAAATATAGGTGTCGATAGGCATTTCAGATATGGTTGCCGATAAGCATTTCAAATATAGGTGCTGATAGGCATTTCAGATGTAGTTTCCGATAGGCATTTCAAAAATAGGTGCCGATAGGCATTTCAGATATAGGTGCCGATAGGCATTTCAGATATAGAAGCGATAGGGATTTCAAATATAGGTGTCGATAGGCATTTCAGATATGGTTGCCGATAAGCATTTCAAATAATATATAGGTGCTGATAGGCATTTCAGATGTAGTTTCCGATAGGCATTTCAAAAATAGGTACCGATAGGCATTTCAGATATAGGTGCCGATAGGCATTTCAGATATAGTTGCCGATTGGCATTTTAAAAATAGGTGCCGATAGGCATTTCAGATATAGAAGCCGATAGGTATTTCAAATATAGGTGTGGATAGGCATTTCAGATATGGTTGCCGATAGGCATTTCAAATATAGGTGCTGATAGTCATTTCAGATGTAGTTTCCGATAGGCATTTCAAAAATAGGTTCCGATCGGCATTTCAGATATAGGTGCCGATAGGCATTTCAAATATACTTACCGATTGGCATTTTAAAAATAGGTGCCGATAGGCATTTTAGATGTAGTTTCCGATAGGCATTTCAAAAATAGGTGCCGATAGGCATTTCAGATATACGTGCCGATAGGCATATCAGATATAGTTGCCGATAGGCATTTGAAATATATGTGCCGATAGGCATTTCAAATATAGGTGTCGCCTGGCATTTCAGATATAAATGCCGAAAGGCATTTCAGATATAGGTGCCGATAGGCATTTCTGATGTGGTTGCCGATAGGCATTTCAAATATAGGTTCTGATAGGCATTTCAGATGTAGTTTTCGATAGGCATTTCAAAAATAGGTGCCGATAGGCATTTCAGATATAGGTGCCGATAGGCACTTCAGATATAGTTGCCGATTGGCATTTTAAAAATAGGCGCCGATAGGTATTTCAGATATATAAGCCGATAGGCATTTCAAATATAGGCGCCGATAGGCATTTCAGATATGGTTGCCGATAGGCATTTCAAATATAGGTGCTGATAGGCATTTCAGATGTAGTTTCCGATAGGCATTTCAAAAATAGGTGCCGATAGGCATTTCAGATATAGGTGCCGATAGGCATTTCAGAGATAGTTGCCGATTGGCAGTTCAGATATAGAAGCCGATAGGCATTTCAAATATAGGTGCCGATAGGCATTCCAGATATGGTTGCCGATAGGCATTTCATATATAGGTGCTGATAGGCATTTCAGATGTAGTTTCCGATAGGCATTTCAAAAATTGGTGCCGATAGGCATTTCAGATATAGGTGCCGATAGGCATTTCAGATATAGTTGCCGATTGGCATTTTAAAAATAGGTGCCGATAGGCATTTCAGATATAGAAGCCGATAGGTATTTCAAATATAGGTGTCGATAGGCATTTCAGATATGACTGCCGATAGGCATTTCAAATATAGGTGCTGATAGGCATTTCAGATGTAGTTTCCGATAGGCATTTCAAAAATAGGTGCCGATAGGCATTTCAGAGATAGGTGCCGATAGGCATTTCAGATATAGTTGCCGATTGGCATTTTAAAAATAGGTGCCGATAGGCATTTCAGATATATAAGCCGATAGGCATTTCAAATATAGGTGCCGATGAGCATTCCAGATATGGTTGCCGATAGGCATTTCAAATATAGGTGCTGACAGGCATTTCAGATGTAGTTTCCGATAGACATTTCAAAAATTGGTGCCGATGGGCAATTCAGATATAGGTGCCGAAAGGCATTTCAGATATAGTTGCCGATTGGCATTTTAAAAATAGGTGCCGATAGGCATTTCAGATATAGAAGCCGATAGGGATTTTAAATATAGGTGTCGATAGGCATTTCAGATATGGTTGCCGATAAGCATTTCAAATATAGGTGCTGATAGGCATTTCAGATGTAGTTTCCGATAGGCATTTCAAAAATTGATGCCGATAGGCATTTCGGATATAGTAGCCGATAGGCATTTCAGATATAGTTGCCGATTGGCATTTTAAAAACTGGTGCCGATAGGCATTTCAGATATAGAAGCCGATAGGTATTTCAAATATAGGTGTCGATAGGCATTTCAGATATGGTTGCCGATAGGCATTTCAAATATAGGAGCAGATAGGCATTTCAGATGTAGTTTCCGAAAGGCATTTCAAAAATATATGCCGATAGGCATTTCAGATATAGGTGCCGATAGGCATTTCAGATATAGTTGCCGACTGGTATTTTAAAATAGGTGCCGATAGGCATTTCAGATATAGAAGCCGATAGGCATTTCAAATATAAGTGCCGATAGGCATTCCAGATATGGTTGCCGATAGGATTTCAAATATAAAAGCTGATAATCATTTCAGATGTAGTTTCCGATAGGCATTTCAAAAATAGGTACCGATAGGCATTTCAGATATAGGGGCCGATAGGCATTTCAGATATAGTTGCCAATTGACATTTTAAAAATAGGTGCCGATAGGCATTTCAGATATATAAGCCGATAGGCATTTCAAATATAGGTGCAGATGAGCATTCCAGATATGGTTGCCGATAGGCATTTCAAATATAGGTGCTGATAGGCATTTCAGATGTAGTTTCCGATAGGCATTTCAAAAATTGGTGTCGATAGGCATTTCAGATATAGAAGCCAATAGGCATTTCAAATATAGGTGCCGATAGGCATTCCAGATATGGTTGCCGATAGGCATTTCAAATATAGGTGCTGATAGGCATTCCGGATGTAGTTTCCGATAGGCATTTCAAAAAATGGTGCCGATAGGCATTTCAGATATAGGAGCCGATAGGCATTTCAGATAAAGTTACCGATTGGCATTTTAAAAATAGGTACCGATAGGCATTTCAGATATAGAAGCCGATAGGTATTTCAAATATAGGTGTCGATAGGCACTTCAGATATGGTTGCCGATAGGCATTTCAAATATACGTGCTGATAGGCATTTCAGATGTAGTTTCCGATAGGCATTTCAAAAATAGGTGCCGATAGGCATTTCAGATATAGGTGCCGATAGGCATTTCAGATATAGTTGCCGATTGGCATTTTAAAAATAGGTGCCGATATGCATTTCAGATATAGAAGCCGATAGGCATTTCAAATATAGGTGCCGATAGGCATTCCAGATATGGTTGCCGATAGGCATTTCAAATATAGGTGCTGATAGGCATTTCAGATGTAGTTTCCGATAGGCATTTCAAATATAGGTGCTGATAGGCATTTCAGATGTAGTTTTCGATAGGCATTTCAAAAATAGGTGCCGATAGGCATTTCAGATATAGGTGCCGATAGTCATTTCAGATATAGTTGCCACTTGGCATTTAAAAAATAGGTGCCGATAGGCATTTCAGATATAGAAGCCGATAGGCATTTCAAATATAGGTGCCGATGGGCATTGCAGATATAGTTGCCGATAGGCATTTTAAATATATGAGCTGTTAGGCATTTTTGATGTAGTTTCCGATAGGCATTTCAAAAATTGATGCCGATAGGCATTTCGGATATAGGTGCCGATAGGCATTTCAGATATAGTTGCCGATTGGCATTTTAAAAACAGGTGCCGATAGGCATTTCAGATATAGAAGCCGATAGGTATTTCAAATATAGGTGTCGATAGGCTTTTCAGATATGGTTGCCGATAGACATTTCAAATATAGGAGCAGATAGGCATTTCAGATGTAGTTTCCGAATGGCATTTCAAAAATATATGCCGATAGGCACATCAGATATAGGTGCCGATAGGCATTTCAGATATAGTTGCCGATTGGTATTTTAAAAATAGGTGCCGATAGGCATTTCAGATATAGAAGCCGATAGGCATTTCAAATATAGGTGCCGATAGGCATTCCAGATATGGTTGCCGATTGGCATTTCAAATATAAGTGCTGATAATCATTTCAGATGTAGTTTCCGATAGGCATTTCAAAAATAGGTACCGATAGGCATTTCAGATATAGTTGCCAATTGGCATTTTAAAAATAGGTGTCGATAGGCATTTCAGATATAAAACCCGATAGGCATTTCAAATATAGGTGCCGAGAGGCATTTCAGATATGGTTGCCGATAGGCATTTCAAATATAGGTGCTGATAGGCATTTCAGATGGAGTTTCCGATAGACATTTCAAAAGTTGGTGCCGATAGGCATTTCAGATATAGGTGCCGATAGGCATTTCAGATATAGTTGCCGATTGGCATTTTAAAAATAGGTGCCGATAGGCATTTTAGATATAGAAGCCGATAGGTATTTCAAATATAGGTGCTGATAGTCATTTCAGATGTTGTTTCCGATAGGCATTTCAAAAATAGGTTCCGATAGGCATTTCAATTATAGGTGCCGATAGGCATTTCAGATATACTTTCCGATTGGCATTTTAAAAATAGGTGCCGATAGGCATTTTAGATGTAGTTTCCGATAGGCATTTCAAAAATAGGTGCCGATAGGCATTTCAGATGTGGTTGCCGATAGGCATTTCAAATATAAATGCTGATAGGCATTTCAGATGTAGTTTTCGATAGGCATTTCAAAAATAGGTGCCGATAGGCATTTGAGATATAGGTGCCGATAGGCACTTCAGATATAGTTGCCGATTGGCATTTTAAAAATAGGTGCCGATAGGCATTTTAGATATAGAAGCCAATAGGCATTTCAAATATAGGCGCCGATAGGCATTACAGACATGGTTGCCGATAGGCATTTCAAATATAGGTGCTGATAGGCATTTCAGATGTAGTTTCCGATAGGCATTTCAAAAATAGGTGCCGATAGGCATTTTAGATATAGGTGCCGATTGGCATTTCAGATATAGTTGCCGATTGGCATTTTAAAAATAGGTGCCGATAGGCATTTCAGATAGAGAAGCCGATAGGGATTTCAAATATAGGTGTCGATAGCTATTTCAGATATGGTTGCCGATAAGCATTTCAAATAAAGGTGCTGATAGGCATTTCAGATGTAGTTTCCGATAGGCATTTCAAAAATAGGTGCCGATAGGCATTTCAGATATAGGTGCCGATAGGCATTTCAGATATAGTTGCCGATTGGCATTTTAAAAATAGGTGTCGATAGGCATTTTAGATATAGAAGCCGATAGGCATTTCAAGTATAGGTGCAGATAGGCATTCCAGATATGGTTGCCGATAGGCATTTCAAATATAGGTGCCGATAGGCATTCCAGATATGGTTGCCGATAGGCATTTCAAATATAAGTGCTGATAATCATTTCAGATGTAGTTTCCGATAGGCATTTCAAAAATAGGTACCGATAGGCATTTCAGATATAGGTGCCGATAGGCATTTCAGATATAGTTGCCAATTGGCATTTTAAAAATAGGTGTCGATAGGCATTTCAGGTATAGGTGCCGATTGGCATTTCAGATATAGTTGCCGATTGGCATTTTAAAAATAGGTGCCGATAGGCATTTCAGATATATAAGCCGATAGGCATTTCAGATGTAGTTGCCGATTGGCATTTTAAAAATAGGTGCCGATAGGCATTTAGGATATAGAAGCCGATAGGTATTTCAAATATAGGTGTGGATAGGCATTTCAGATATGGTTGCCGATAGGCATTTCAAATATAGGTGCTGATAGTCGTTTCAGATGTAGTTTCCGATAGGCATTTCAAAAATAGGTTTCGGTAGGCATTTTAGATATAGGTGCCGATAGGCATTTCAGATATACTTACCGGTTGGCATTTTAAAAATAGGTGCCGATAGGCATTTTAGATATAGAAGCCGGTAGGTATTTCAAATATAGGTGTGGATAGGCATTTCAGATATGGTTGCCGATAGGCATTTTAAAAATAGGTGCCGATAGGCATTTCAGATATAGAAGGCGATAGGCATTTCAAATATAGGTGCTGATAGGCATTTTAGATGTAGTTTCCGATAGGCATTTCAAAAATTGATGCCGATAGGCATTTCGGATATAGGTGCCGATATGCATTTCAGATATAGTTGCCGATTGGCATTTTAAAAACAGGTGCCGATAGGCATTTCAGATATAGATGCCGATAGGTATTTCAAATATAGGTGTCGATAGGCATTTCAGATATGGTTGCCGATAGGCATTTCAAATATAGGAGCAGATAGGCATTTCAGATGTAGTTTTCGAAAGGCATTTCAAAAATATATGCCGATAGGCATTTCAGATATAGGTGCCGATAGGCATTTCAGATATAGTTGCCGATTGGTATTTTAAAAATAGGTGCCGATAGGCATTTCAGATATAGAAGCCGATAGGCATTTCAAATATAGGTGCCGATAGGCATTCCAGATATGGTTGCCGATTGGCATTTCAAATATAAGTGCTGATAATCATTTCAGATGTAGTTTCCGATAGGCATTTCAAAAATAGGTACCGATAGGCATTTCAGATAAAGGTGCCGATAGGCATTTCAGATATAGTTGCCAATTGGCATTTTAAAAATAGGTGTCGATAGGAATTTCAGATATAGAACCCGATAGGCATTTCAAATATAGGTGCCGATAGGCATTTAAGATATGGTTGCCGATAGGCATTTCAAATATAGGTGCTGATAGGCATTTCAGATGGAGTTTCCGATAGACATTTCAAAAGTTGGTGCCGATAGGCATTTCAGATATAGGTGCCGATAGGCATTTCAGATATAGTTGCCGATTGGCATTTTAAAAATAGGTGTCGATAGGCATTTCAGATATGTTTGCCGATAGGCATTTCAGATATGGTTGCCGATAGGCATTTCAAATATAGGTGCTGATAGTCATTTCAGATGTAGTTTCCGATAGGCATTTCAAAAATATATTCCGATAGGCATTTTAGATATAGGTGCCGATAGGCATTTCAGATATAGTTGCCAATTGGCATTTTAAAAATAGGTGTCGATAGGCATTTCAGATATAGGTGCCGATTGGCATTTCAGATATAGTTGCCGATTGGCATTTTAAAAATAGGTGCCGATAGGCATTTCAGATATAGAAGCCGATAGGGATTTCAAATATAGGTGTCGATAGGCATTTCAGATATGGTTGCCGATAGGCATTTCAAATATAGGTGCTGATAGGCATTTCAGATGTAGTTTCCGATAGGCATTTCAAAAATAGGTGCCGATAGGCATTTCAGATATAGGTGCCGATTGGCATTTCAGATATAGTTGCCGATTTGCATTTTAAAAATAGGTGCCGATAGGCATTTCAGATATATAAGCCGATAGGCATTTCAGATGTAGTTGCCGATTGGCATTTTAAAAATACGTGCCGATAGGCATTTTAGATATAGAAGCCGATAGGTATTTCAAATATAGGTGTGGATAGGCATTTCAGATATGGTTGCCGATAGGCATTTCAAATAAAGGTGCTGTTAGTCATTTCAAATGTAGTTTCCGATAGGCATTTCAAAAATAGGTTCCGATAGGCATTTTAGATATAGGTGCCGATAGGCATTTCAGATATACTTACCGATTGGCATTTTGAAAATAGGTGCCGATAGGCATTTTAGATATAGAAGCCGATAGGTATTTCAAATATAGGTGTGGATAGGCATTTCAGATATGGTTGCCGATAGGCATTTCAAATATAGGTGCTGATAGTCATTTCAGATGTATTTTCCGATAGGCATTTCAAAAATAGGTTCCGATAGGCATTTTAGATATAGGTGCCGATAGGCATTTCAGATATACTTGAAGAATGGCATTTCAAAAATAGGTGCCGATAGGCATTTCAGATATAGGTGCCGATAGGCTTATCAGATATAGTTGCCGATAGGCATTTAAAATAAAAGTGCCGATAGGCATTTCAAATATAGGTGTCGATCGGCATTTCAGATATAAATGCCGAAAGGCATTTCAGATATAGGTGCCGATAGGCATTTCTGATGTGGTTGCCGATAGGCATTTCAAATATAGGTGCTGATAGGCATTTCAGATGTAGTTTTCGATAGGCATTTCAAAAATAGGTGCCGATAGGCATTTCAGATATAGGTGCCGATAGGCACTTCAGGTATAAATGCCGATCGGCATTTTAAAAATAGGTGCCGATAGGCATTTCAGATATAGAAGCCGATAGGCATTTCAAATATAGGCGCCGATAGGCATTCAAGATATGGTTGCCGATAGGCATTTCAAATATAGGTGCTGATAGGCATTTCAGATGTAGTTTCCGATAGGCATTTCAAAAATAGGTGCCGATAGGCATTTCAGATATAGGTGCCGATTGGCATTTCAGATATAGTTGCCGATTGGCATTTTAAAAATAGGTGCCGATAGGCATTTCAGATATAGAAGCCGATAGGTATTTCAGATATAGTTGCCGATTGGCATTTTAAAAATAGGTGCCGAAAGGCATTTCAGATATAAAAGCCGATAGGTATTTCAAATATAGGTGTGGATAGGCATTTCAGATATGGTTGCCGATTGGCATTTCAAATATAGGTGCTGATAGTCATTTCAGATGTAGTTTCCGATAGGCATTTCAAAAATAGGTTCCGATAGGCATTTTAGATATAGGTGCCGATAGGCATTTCAGATATACTTAAAGATTGGCATTTCAAAAATAGGTGCCGATATGCATTTCAGATATAGGTACCGATAGGATTATCAGATATAGTTGCCGATAGGCATTTAAAATAAAAGTGCCGATAGGCATTTCAAATATAGGTGTCGATCGGCATTTCAGACATAAATGCCGAAAGGCATTTCAGATATAGGTGCCGATAGGCATTTCTGATGTGGTTGCCGATAGGCATTACAAATATAGGTGCTGATAGGCATTTCAGATGTAGTTTTCGAAAGGCATTTCAAAAATAGGTGCCGATAGGCATTTCAGATATAGGTGCCGATAGGCACTTCAGATATAAATGCCGATTGGCATTTTAAAAATAGGTGCCGATAGGCATATCAGATATAGAAGCCGATAGGCATTTCAAATATAGGCGCCGATAGGCATTCCAGATATGGTTGCCGATAGGCATTTCAAATATAGGTGCTGATAGGCATTTCAGATGTAGTTTCCGATAGGCATTTCAAAAATAGGTGCCGATAGGCATTTCAGATATAGGTGCCGATAGGCATTTCAGATATAGTTGCCGATTGGCATTTTAAAAATAAATGCCGATAGGCATTTCAGATATAGAAGCCGATAGGGATTTCAAATATAGGTGTCGATAGGCATTTCATATATGGTTGCCGATAAGCATTTCAAATATAGGTGCTGATAGGCATTTCAGATGTATTTTCCGATAGGCATTTCAAAAATAGGTGCCGATAGGCATTTCAGATAGAGGTACCGATAGGCATTTCAGATATAGCTGCCGATTGGCATTTTAAAAATAGGTGTCGATAGGCATTTCAGATATAGAAGCCGATAGGCATTTCGAATATAGGTGCCGATAGGCAGTCCAGATATGGTTGCCGATAGGCATTTCAAATATAGGTGCTGATAGGCATTCCGGATGTAGTTTCCGATAGACATTTCAAAAAATGGTGCCGATAGGCATTTCAGATATAGTTGCCGATAGGCATTTCAGATATAGTTACCGATTGGCATTTTAAAAATAGGTGCCGATAGGCATTTCAGATATAGATGCCGATAGGCATTTCAAATATAGGTGCCGATAGGCATTCCAGATATGGTTGCCGATAGGCATTTCAAATATAGGTGCTGATAGGCATTTTAGATGTAGTTTCCGATAGGCATTTCAAAATTTGATGCCGATAGGCCTTTCGGATATAGGTGCCGATAGGCATTTCAGATATAGTTGCCGATTGGCATTTTAAAAACAGGTGCCGATAGGCATTTCAGATATAGAAGCCGATAGGTATTTCAAATATAGGTGTCGATAGGCATTTCAGATATGGTTGCCGATAGGCATTTCAAATATAGGAGCAGATAGGCATTTCAAATGTAGTTTCCGAAAGGCATTTCAAAAATATATGCCGATAGGCATTTCAGATATAGGTGCCGATAGGCATTTCAGATATAGTTGCCAAATGGTATTTTAAAAATAGGTGCCGATAGGCATTTCAGATATAGAAGCCGATAGGCATTTCAAATATAGTTGCCGATAGGCATTCCAGATATGGTTGCCGATAGGCATATCAAATATAAGCGCTGATAATCATTTCAGATGTAGTTTCCGATAGGCATTTCAAAAATAGGTACCGATAGGCATTTCAGATATAAGTGCCAATAGGCATTTCAGATATAGTTGCCGATTGGCATTTTAAAAATAGGTGCCGATAGGCATTTCAGATATAGAAGCCGATAGGTATTTCAAATATAGGTGTGGATAGGCATTTAAGATATGGTTGCCGATAGGCATTTCAAATATAGGTACTGATAGTCATTTCAGATGTAGTTTCCGATAGGCATTTCAAAAATAGGTTTCGATAGGCATTTCAGATATAGGTGCCGATAGGCATTTCAGATATACTTACCGATTGGCATTTTAAAAATAGGTGCCGATAGGCATTTTAGATGTAGTTTCCGATAGGCATTTCAAAAATAGGTGCCGATAGGCATTTCAGATATAGGTGCCGATAGGCATATCAGAAATAGTTGCCGATAGGCATATAAAATATATGAGCAGATAGGCATTTTAAATATAGGTGTCAACCGGCATTTCAGATATAAATGCCGAAAGGCATTTCAGATATAGGTGCCGATAGGCATTTCTGATGTGGTTGCCGATAGGCATTTCAAATATAGGTGCTGATAGGCATTTCAGATGTAGTTTTCGATAGGCATTTCAAAAATAGGTGCCGATAGGTATTTCAGATATAGAAGCCGTTAGGCATTTCAAATATAGGCGCCGATAGGCATTCCAGATATGGTTGCCGATAGGCATTTCAAATATAGGTGCTGATAGGCATTTTAGATGTAGTATCCGATAGGCATTTCAAAAATAGGTGCCGATAGGCATTTCAGATATAGGTGCCGATAGGCATTTCAGATATAGTTGCCGATTGGCATTTTAAAATAGGTGCCGATAGGCATTTCAGATATAGAAGCCGATAGGCATTTCAAATATAGGTGCCGATAGACATTCCAGATATGGTTGCCGATAGGCATTTCAATATATAGGTGCTGATAGGCATTTCAGATGTAGTTTCCGATAGGCATTTCAAAAATTGGTGCCGATAGGCATTTCAGATATAGGTGCCGATAGGCATTTCAGATATAGTTGCCGATTGGCATTTTAAAAATAGGTGCCGATAGGCATTTCAGATATATAAGCCGATAGGCATTTCAAATATAGGTGCCGATGAGCATTCCAGATATGGTTGCCGATAGGCATTTCAAATATAGGTGCTGATAGGCATTTCAGATGTAGTTTCCGATAGGCATTTCAAAAATTGGTGTCGATAGGCATTTCAGATATAGAAGCCGATAGGCATTTCAAATATAGGTGCCGATAGGCATTCCAGATATGGTTGCCGATAGGCATTTCAGATATAGGTGCTGATAGGCATTTCAGATGTAGTTTCCGATAGGCATTTCAAAAATTGGTGCCGATAGGCATTTCAGATATAGGTGCCGATAGACATTTCAGATATAGTTGCCGATTGGCATTTTAAAAATTGGTGCCGATAGGCATTTCAGATATAGAAGCCGATAGGGATTTTAAATATAGGTGTCGATAGGCATTTCAGATATGGTTGCCGATAAGCATTTCAAATATAGGTGCTGATAGGCATTTCAGATGTATTTTCCGATAGGCAAATCAAAAATAGGTGCCGATAGGCATTTCAGATATAGGTGCCGATAGGCATTTCAGATATATTTGCCGATTGGCATTTTAAAAATAGGTGCCGATAGGCATTTCAGATATATAAGCCGATAGGCATTTCAAATATAGGTGCCGATGAGCATTCCAGATATTGTTGCCGATAGGCATTTCAAATATAGGTGCTGAGAGGCATTTCAGATGTAGTTTCCGATAGGCATTTCAAAAATTGGTGTCGATAGGCGTTTCAGATATAGAAGCCGATAGGCATTTCAAATATAGGTGCCGATAGGCATTCCAGATATGGTTGCCGATAGACATTTCAAATATAGGTGCTGATAGGCATTCCGGATGTAGTTTCCGATAGGCATTTCTAAAAATGGTGCCGATAGGCATTTCAGATATAGGTGCCGATAGGCACTTCAAGTATAAATGCCGATCGGCATTTTAAAAATAGGTGCCGATAGGCATTTCAGATATAGAAGCCGATAGGCATTTCAAATATAGGCGCCGATAGGCTTTCCAGATATGGTTGCCGATAGGCATTTCAAATATAGGTGCTGATAGGCATTTCAGATGTAGTTTCCGATAGGCATTTCAAAAATAGGTGCCGATAGGCATTTCAGATATAGGTGCCGAATAGCATTTCAGATATAGTTGCCGATTGGCATTTTAAAAATAGGTGCCGATAGGCATTTCAGATATAGAAGCCGATAGGTATTTCAGATATAGTTGCCGATTGGCATTTTAAAAATAGGTGCCGAAAGGCATTTCAGATATAGAAGCCGATAGGGATTTCAAATATAGGTGTCGATAGGCATTTCAGATATGGTTGCCGATAAGCATTTCAAATATAGGTGCTGATAGGCATTTCAGATGTAGTTTCCGATAGGCATTTCAAAAATAGGTGCCGATAGGCATTTCAGATATAGGTGCCGATTGGCATTTCAGATATAGTTGCCGATTGGCATTTTAAAAAAAAAGGTGCCGATAGGCATTTCAGATATAGAAGCCGATAGGTATTTCAAATATAGGTGTGGATAGGCATTTCAGATATGGTTGCCGATTGGCATTTCAAATATAGGTGCTGATAGTCATTTCAGATGTAGTTTCCGATAGGCATTTCAAAAATAGGTTCCGATAGGCATTTTAGATATAGGTGCCGATAGGCATTTCAGATATACTTAAAGATTGGCATTTCAAAAATAGGTGCCGATAGGCATTTCAGATATAGGTACCGATAGGATTATCAGATATAGTTGCCGATAGGCATTTAAAATAAAAGCGCCGATAGGCATTTCAAATATAGGTGTCGATCGGCATTTCAGACATAAATGCCGAAAGGCATTTCAGATATAGGTGCCGATAGGCATTTCTGATGTGGTTGCCGATAGGCATTACAAATATAGGTGCTGATAGGCATTTCAGATGTAGTTTTCGATAGGCATTTCAAAAATAGGTGCCGATAGGCATTTCAGATATAGGTGCCGATAGGCACTTCAGATATAAATGCCGATTGGCATTTTAAAAATAGGTGCCGATAGGCATATCAGATATAGAAGCCGATAGGCATTTCAAATATAGGCGCCGATAGGCATTCCAGATATGGTTGCCGATAGGCATTTCAAATATAGGTGCTGATAGGCATTTCAGATGTAGTTTCCGATAGGCATTTCAAAAATAGGTGCCGATAGGCATTTCAGATATAGGTGCCGATAGGCATTTCAGATATAGTTGCCGATTGGCATTTTAAAAATAAATGCCGATAGGCATTTCAGATATAGAAGCCGATAGGGATTTCAAATATAGGTGTCGATAGGCATTTCATATATGGTTGCCGATAAGCATTTCAAATATAGGTGCTGATAGGCATTTCAGATGTAGTTTCCGATAGGCATTTCAAAAATAGGTGCCGATAGGCATTTCAGATAGAGGTGCCGATAGGCATTTCAGATATAGCTGCCGATTGGCATTTTAAAAATAGGTGTCGATAGGCATTTCAGATATAGAAGCCGATAGGCATTTCGAATATAGGTGCCGATAGGCAGTCCAGATATGGTTGCCGATAGGCATTTCAAATATAGGTGCTGATAGGCATTCCGGATGTAGTTTCCGATAGACATTTCAAAAAATGGTGCCGATAGGCATTTCAGATATAGTTGCCGATAGGCATTTCAGATATAGTTACCGATTGGCATTTTAAAAATAGGTGCCGATAGGCATTTCAGATATAGATGCCGATAGGCATTTCAAATATAGGTGCCGATAGGCATTCCAGATATGGTTGCCGATAGGCATTTCAAATATAGGTGCTGATAGGCATTTTAGATGTAGTTTCCGATAGGCATTTCAAAAATTGATGCCGATAGGCCTTTCGGATATAGGTGCCGATAGGCATTTCAGATATAGTTGCCGATTGGCATTTTAAAAACAGGTGCCGATAGGCATTTCAGATATAGAAGCCGATAGGAATTTCAAATATAGGTGTCGATAGGCATTTCAGATATGGTTGCCGATAGGCATTTCAAATATAGGAGCAGATAGGCATTTCAAATTTAGTTTCCGAAAGGCATTTCAAAAATATATGCCGATAGGCATTTCAGATATAGGTGCCGATAGGCATTTCAGATATAGTTGCCAAATGGTATTTCAAAAATAGGTGCCGATAGGCATTTCAGATATAGAAGCCGATAGGCATTTCAAATATAGTTGCCGATAGGCATTCCAGATATGGTTGCCGATAGGCATATCAAATATAAGCGCTGATAATCATTTCAGATGTAGTTTCCGATAGGCATTTCAAAAATAGGTACCGATAGGCATTTCAGATATAAGTGCCAATAGGCATTTCAGATATAGTTGCCGATTGGCATTTTAAAAATAGGTGCCGATAGGCATTTCAGATATAGAAGCCGATAGGTATTTCAAATATAGGTGTGGATAGGCATTTTCGATATGGTTGCCGATAGGCATTTCAAATATAGGTACTGATAGTCATTTCAGATGTAGTTTCCGATAGGCATTTCAAAAATAGGTTTCGATAGGCATTTCAGATATAGGTGCCGATAGGCATTTCAGATATACTTACCGATTGGCATTTTAAAAATAGGTGCCGATAGGCATTTTAGATGTAGTTTCCGATAGGCATTTCAAAAATAGGTGCCGATAGGCATTTCAGATATAGGTGCCGATAGGCATATCAGAAATAGTTGCCGATAGGCATATAAAATATATGAGCAGATAGGCATTTTAAATATAGGTGTCAACCGGCATTTCAGATATAAATGCCGAAAGGCATTTCAGATATAGGTGCCGATAGGCATTTCTGAGGTGGTTGCCGATAGGCATTTCAAATATAGGTGCTGATAGGCATTTCAGATGTAGTTTTCGATAGGCATTTCAAAAATAGGTGCCGATAGGTATTTCAGATATAGAAGCCGTTAGGCATTTCAAATATAGGCGCCGATAGGCATCCCAGATATGGTTGCCGATAGGCATTTCAAATATAGGTGCTGATAGGCATTTTAGATGTAGTATCCGATAGGCATTTCAAAAATAGGTGCCGATAGGCATTTCAGATATAGGTGCCGATAGGCATTTCAGATATAGTTGCCGATTGGCATTTTAAAATAGGTGCCGATAGGCATTTCAGATATAGAAGCCGATAGGCATTTCAAATATAGGTGCCGATAGACATTCCAGATATGGTTGCCGATAGGCATTTCAAATATAGGTGCTGATAGGCATTTCAGATGTAGTTTCCGATAGGCATTTCAAAAATTGGTGCCGATAGGCATTTCAGATATAGGTGCCGATAGGCATTTCAGATATAGTTGCCGATTGGCATTTTAAAAATAGGTGCCGATAGGCATTTCAGATATAGAAGCCGATAGGTATTTCAAATATAGGTGTCGATAGGCATTTCAGATATGATTGCCGTTAGGCATTTCAAATATAGGTGCTGATAGGCATTGCAGATGTAGTTTCCGATAGGCATTTCAAAAATAGGTGCCGATAGGCATTTCAGATATAGGTGCCGATAGGCATTTCAGATATAGTTGCCGATTGGCATTTTAAAAATAGGTGCCGATAGGCATTTCAGATATATAAGCCGATAGGCATTTCAAATATAGGTGCCGATGAGCATTCCAGATATGGTTGCCGATAGGCATTTCAAATATAGGTGCTGATAGGCATTTCAGATGTAGTTTTCGATAGGCATTTCAAAAATTGGTGTCGATAGGCATTTCAGATATAGAAGCCGATAGGCATTTCAAATATAGGTGCCGATAGGCATTCCAGATATGGTTGCCGATAGGCATTTCAAATATAGGTGCTGATAGGCATTTCAGATGTAGTTTCCGATAGGCATTTCAAAAATTGGTGCCGATAGGCATTTCAGATATAGGTGCCGATAGACATTTCAGACATAGTTGCCGATTGGCATTTTAAAAATTGGTGCCGATAGGCATTTCAGATATAGAAGCCGATAGGGATTTTAAATATAGGTGTCGATAGGCATTTCAGATATGGTTGCCGATAAGCATTTCAAATATAGGTGCTGATAGGCATTTCAGATGTATTTTCCGATAGGCAAATCAAAAATAGGTGCCGATAGGCATTTCAGATATAGGTGCCGATAGGCATTTCAGATATATTTGCCGATTGGCATTTTAAAAATAGGTGCCGATAGGCATTTCAGATATATAAGCCGATAGGCATTTCAAATATAGGTGCCGATGAGCATTCCAGATATTGTTGCCGATAGGCATTTCAAATATAGGTGCTGAGAGGCATTTCAGATGTAGTTTCCGATAGGCATTTCAAAAATTGGTGTCGATAGGCGTTTCAGATATAGAAGCCGATAGGCATTTCAAATATAGGTGCCGATAGGCATTCCAGATATGGTTGCCGATAGACATTTCAAATATAGGTGCTGATAGGCATTCCGGATGTAGTTTCCGATAGGCATTTCTAAAAATGGTTCCGATAGGCATTTCAGATATAGGTGCCGATAGGCATTTCAGATATAGTTACCGATTGGCATTTTAAAAATAGGTACCGATAGGCATTTCAGATATAGAAGCCGATAGGTATTTCAAATATAGGTGTCGATAGGCATTTCAGATATGGTTGCCGATAGGCATTTCAAATATAGGTGCTGATAGGCATTTCAGATGTAGTTTCCGTTAGGCATTTCAAAAATAGGTGCCGATAGGCATTTCAGATATAGGTGCCGATAGGCATTTCAGATATAGTTGCCGATTGGCATTTTAAAAATAGGTGCCGATAGGCATTTCAGATATAGAAGCCGATAGGCATTTCAAATATAGGTGCCGATAGGCATTCCAGATATGGTTGCCGATAGGCATTTCAAATATAGGTGCTGATAGGCATTTCAGATGTAGTTTCCGATAGGCATTTCAAAAATTGGTGCCAATAGGCATTTCAGATATAGGTGCCGATAGGCATTTCAGATATAGTTGCCGATTGGCATTTTAAAAATAGGTGCCGATAGGCATTTCAGATATAGAAGCCGATAGGTATTTCAAATATAGGTGTCGATAGGCATTTCAGATATGATTGCCGATAGGCATTTCAAATATAGGTGCTGATAGGCATTTCAGATGTAGTTTCCGATAGGCATTTCAAAAATAGGTGCCGATAGGCATTTCAGATATAGGTGCCGATAGGCATTTCAGATATAGTTGCCGATTGGCATTTTAAAAATAGGTGTCGATAGGCATTTCAGATATATAAGCCGATAGGCATTTCAAATATAGGTGCCGATGAGCATTCCAGATATGGTTGCCGATAAGCATTTCAAATATAGGTGCTGATAGGCATTTCAGATGTATTTTCCGATAGGCAAATCAAAAATAGGTGCCGATAGGCATTTCAGATATAGGTGCCGATAGGCATTTCAGATATATTTGCCGATTGGCATTTTAAAAATAGGTGCCGATAGGCATTTCAGATATATAAGCCGATAGGCATTTCAAATATAGGTGCCGATGAGCATTCCAGATATGGTTGCCGATAGGCATTTCAAATATAGGTGCTGAGAGGCATTTCAGATGTAGTTTCCGATAGGCATTTCAAAAATTGGTGTCGATAGGCATTTCAGATATAGAAGCCGATAGGCATTTCAAATATAGGTGCCGATAGGCATTCCAGATATGGTTGCCGATAGGCATTTCAAATATAGGTGCTGATAGGCATTCCGGATGTAGTTTCCGATAGGCATTTCTAATAATGGTGCCGATAGGCATTTCAGATATAGGTGCCGATAGGCATTTCAGATATAGTTACCGATTGGCATTTTAAAAATAGGTACCGATAGGCATTTCAGATATAGAAGCCGATAGGTATTTCAAATATAGGTGTCGATAGGCATTTCAGATATGGTTGCCGAAAGGCATTTCAAATATAGGTGCTGATAGGCATTTCAGATGTAGTTTCCGATAGGCATTTCAAAAATAGGTGCCGATAGGCATTTCAGATATAGGTGCCGATAGGCATTTCAGATATAGTTGCCGATTGGCATTTTAAAAACAGGTGCCGATAGGCATTTCAGATATAGAAGCCGATAGGTATTTCAAATATAGGTGCCGATAGGCATTCCAGATATGGTTGCCGATAGGCATTTCAAATATAGGTGCTGATAGGCATTGCAGATGTAGTTTCCGATAGGCGTTTCAAATATAGGTGCTGATAGGCATTTCAGATGTAGTTTTCGACAGGCATTTCAAAAATAGGTGCCGATATGCATTTCAGATATAGGTGCCGATAGTCATTTCAGATATAGTTGCCAATTGGCATTTAAAAAATAGGTGCCGATAGGCATTTCAGATATAGAAGCCGATAGGCATTTCAAATATAGGTGCCGATAGGCATTTCAAATATAGGTGCCGATAGGCATTGCAGATATAGTTGCCGATAGGCATTTCAAATATAGGTGCTGATAGGCATTTTAGATGTAGTTTCCGATAGGCATTTCAAAAATTGATGCCGATAGGCATTTCGGATATAGGTGCTGATAGGCATTTCAGATATAGTTGCCGATTGGCATTTTAAAAACAGGTGCCGATAGGCATTTCAGATATAGGTGCCGATAGGCATTTCAGATATAGTTGCCGATTGGCATTTTAAAAATAGGTGTCGATAGGCATTTCAGATATAGAAGCCGATAAACATTTCAAATATAGGTGCCGATATGCATTCCAGATATGGTTGCCGATAGGCATTTCAAATATAGGTGCTGATAGGCATTTTAGATGTAGTTTCCGATAGGCATTTCAAAAATTGATGCCGATAGGCATTTCAGATATAGGTGCCGATAGGCATTTCAGATATAGTTGCCGATTGGCCTTTTAAAAACAGGTGCCGATAGGCATTTCAGATATAGAAGCCGATAGGTATTTCAAATATAGGTGTCGATAGGCATTCCAGATATGGTTGCCGATAGGCATTTCAAATTTAGGAGCAGATAGGCATTTCAGATGTAGTTTCCGAAAGGCATTTCAAAAATAGTTGCCGATAGGCATTTCAGATATAGGTGCCGATAGGCATTTCAGATATAGTTGCCGATTGGCATTTTAAAACTAGGTGCCGATAGGCATTTCAGATATAGAAGCCGTTTGGCATTTCAAATATAGGTGCCGATAGGCATTCCAGATATGGTTGCCGATAGGCATTTCAAATATAAGTGCTGATAGGCATTTCAAATGTAGTTTCCGATAGGCATTTCAAAAATAGGTACCGATAGGCATTTCAGATATAGGTGCCGATAGGCATTTCAGGAATAGTTGCCAATTGGCATTTTAAAAATATGTGTCGATAAGGATTTCAGATAGAGAAGCCGATAGGCATTTCAAATATAGGTGCCGATAGGCATTCCAGATATAGTTGCCGATAGGCATATCAAATATAGGTGCTGATAGGCATTTCAGATGTAGTTTCCGATAGGCATTTCAAAAATTGGTGCCGATAGGCATTTCAGATATAGGTGCCGATAGGCATTTCAGATATAGTTGCTGATTGGCAATTTAAAAATAGGTGCCGATAGGCATTTCAGATATAGGTGCCGCTAAGCATTTCAAATATAGGTGCCGATAGGCATTCCAGATATGTTAGCCGATAGGCATTTCAAATATAGGTGCTGATAGGCATTTCAGATATGGTTGCCGATAGGCATTTCAAATATTGGTGCTGATAAGCATTTCAGATGTAGTTTCCAATAGGCATTTCAAAAATAGGTGCCGATAGGCATTTCAGATATAGGTGCCGATAGGCATTGCAGATATAGTTGCCGATTGGCATTTTAAAAATAGGTGTCGATAGCCATTTCAGATATAGGTGCCGACAGGCATTTCAGATATATTTGCCGATTGGCATTCCAGAAATGGTTGCCGATAGGCATTTCAAATATAGGTGCTGGTAGGCATTTTAGATGTAGTTTCCGATAGGCATTTCAAAAATAGGTGCCGATAGGCATTTCAGATATAGGTGCCGATAGGCATTTCAGATATAGTTGCCGATTGGCATTTTAAAAATAGGTGCCGATAGGCATTTCAGATATAGGTGCCGATAGGCATTTCAAATATAGGTGCCGATAGGCATTCCAGATATGGTTGCCGATAGGCATTTCAAATATAGGTGCTGATAGGCATTTCAGATGTAGTTTCCTATAGGCATTTCAAAAATTGGTGCCGATAGGCATTTCAGATATAGGTGCCGAAAGGCATTTCAGATATAGTTGCCGATTGGCATTTTAAAAATAGGTGTCGATAGCCATTTCAGATATAAATGCCGAAAGGCATTTCAGATATAGGTGCCGATAGGCATTCCAGATATGGTTGCCGATAGGCATTTCAAATATAGGTGCTGATAGGCATTTCAGATGTAGTTTCCGATAGGCATTTCAAAAATAGGTGCCGATAGGCATTTCAGATATAGGTGCCGATAGGCATTTCAGATATAGGTGCCGATAGGCATTTCAGATATAGTTGCCGATTGGCATTTTAAAACTAGGTGCCGATAGGCATTTCAGATATAGAAGCCGTTTGGCATTTCAAATATAGGTGCCGATAGGCATTCCAGATACGGTTGCCGATAGGCATTTCAAATATAAATGCTGATAGGCATTTCAAATGTAGTTTCCGATAGGCATTTCAAAAATAGGTACCGATAGGCATTTCAGATATAGGTGCCGATAGGCATTTCAGAAATAGTTGCCAATTGGCATTTTAAAAATAGGTATCGATAGGGATTTCAGATATAGAAGCCGCTAGGCATTTCAAATATAGGTGCCGATAGGCATTCCAGATATGGTTGCCGATAGGCATATCAAATATAGGTGCTGATAGGCATTGCAGATGTAGTTTCCGATAGGCATTTCAAAAATTGGTGCCGATAGGCATTTCAGATATAGGTGCCGATAGGCATTTCAGATATAGTTGCCGATTGGCATTTTAAAAATAGGTGCCGATAGGCATTTCAGATATAGGTGCCGATAGGCATTTCAAATATAGGTGCCGATAGGCATTCCAGATATGGTTGCCGATAGGCATTTCAAATATAGGTGCCGATAGGCATTTCAGATATGGTTGCCGATAGGCATTTCAAATATTGGTGCTGATAAGCATTTCAGATGTAGTTTCCGATAGGCATTTCAAAAATAGGTGCCGATAGGCATTTCAGATATAGGTGCCGATAGGCATTTCAGATATAGTTGCCGATTGGCATTTTATAAATAGGTGTCGATAGGCATTTCAGATATAGGGGCCGACAGGCATTTCAGATATAGTTGCCGATTGGCATTCCAGATATGGTTGCCGATAGGCATTTCAAATATAGGTGCTGATAGGCATTTCAGATGTAGTTTCCGATAGGCATTTCAAAAATAGGTGCCGATAGGCATTTCAGATATAGTTGCCGATTGGCATTTTAAAAATAGGTGCCGATAGGCATTTCAGATATAGGTGCCGATAGGCATTTCAAATATAGGTGCCGATAGGCATTCCAGATATGGTTGCCGATAGGCATTTCAAATATAGGTGCTGATAGGCATTTCAGATGTAGTTTCCGATAGGCATTTCAAAAATTGGTGCCGATAGGCATTTCAGATATAGGTGCCGATAAGCATTTCAGATATAGTTGCCGATTGCCATTTTAAAAATAGGTGTCGATAGGCATTTTAGATATAAATGCCGAAAGGCATTTCAGATATAGGTGCCGATAGGCATTCCAGATATGGTTGCCGATAGGCATTTCAAATATAGGTGCTTATAGGCATTTCAGATGTAGTTTCCGACAGGCATTTCAAAAATAGGTGCCGATAGGCATTTCAGATATAGGTGCCGATAGGCATTTCAGATATAGTTGCCGATTTGCATTTTAAAAATAGGTGTCGATAGGCATTTCAGATATAGAAGCCGATAGGCATTTCAAATATAGGTGCCGATATGCATTCCAGATATGGTTGCCGATAGGCATTTCAAATATAAGTGCTGATAGGCATTTCAAATGTAGTTTCCGATAGGCATTTCAAAAATAGGTACCGATAGGCATTTCAGATATAGGTGCCGATAGGCATTTCAGATATAGTTGCCGATTGGCATCTTAAAAATAGGTGCCGATAGGCATTTCAGATATAGGTGCCGATAGGCATTTCAAATATAGGTGCCGATAGGCATTCCAGATATGGTTGCCGATAGGCATTTCAAATATAGGTGCTGATAGGCATTTCAGATATGGTTGCCGATAGGCATTTCAAATATTGGTGCTGATAAGCATTTCAGATGTAGTTTCCGATAGGCATTTCAAAAATAGGTGCCGATAGGCATTTCAGATATAGGTGCCGATAGGCATTTCAGATATAGTTGCCGATTGGCATTTTAAAAATAGGTGCCGATAGGCATTTCAGATATAGGTGCCGATAGGCATTTCAAATATAGGTGCCGATAGGCATTCCAGATATGGTTGCCGATAGGCATTTCAAATATAGGTGCTGATAGGCATTTCAGATGTAGTTTCCGATAGGCATTTCAAAAATTGGTGCCGATAGGCATTTCAGATATAGGTGCCGATAGGCATTTCAGATATAGTTGCCGATTGGCATTTTAAAAATAGGTGTCGATAGGCATTTCAGATATTAATGCCGAAAGGCATTTCAGATATAGGTGCCGATAGGCATTCCAGATATGGTTGCCGATAGGCATTTCAAATATAGGTGCTGATAGGCATTTCAGATGTAGTTTCCGATAGGCATTTCAAAAATAGGTGTCGATAGGCATTTCAGATATAGAAGCCGATAGGCATTTCAAATATAGGTCCGGTAGGCATTCCAGATATGGTTGCCGACAGGCATTTCAAATATAGGTGCTGATAGGCATTTTAGATGTAGTTTCCGATAGGCATTTCAAAAATTGATGCCGATAGGCATTTCAGATGTAGGTGCCGATAGGCATTTCAGATATAGTTGCCGATTGGCATTTTAAAAACAGGTGCCGATAGGCATTTCAGATATAGAAGCCGATAGGTATTTCAAATATAGGTGTCGATAGACACTCCAGATATGGTTGCCGATAGGCATTTCAAATTTAGGAGCAGATAGGCATTTCAGATGTAGTTTCCGAAAGGCATTTCAAAAATAGGTGCCGACAGGCATTTCAGATATAGGTGCCGATAGGCATTTCAGATATAGTTGCAGATTGGCATTTTAAAACTAGGTGCCGATAGGCATTTCAGATATAGAAGCCGTTTGGCATTTCAAATATAGGTGCCGATAGGCATTCCCGATATGGTTGCCGATAGGCATTTCAAATATAAGTGCTGATAGGCATTTCAAATGTAGTTTTCGATAGGCATTTCAAAAATAGGTACCGATAGGCATTTCAGATATAGGTGCCGATAGGCATTTCAGAAATAGTTGCCAATTGGCATTTTAAAAATATGTGTCGATAGGGATTTCAGATATAGAAGCCGATAGGCATTTCAAATAAAGGTGCCGGTAGGCATTCCAGATATGGTTGCCGATAGGCATTTCAAATATAGGTGCTGATAGGCATTTCAGATGTAGTTTCCGATAGGCATTTCAAAAATTGGTGCCGATAGGCATTTCAGATATAGGTGCCGATAGGCATTTCAGATATAGTTGCCGATTGGCATTTTAAAAATAGGTGCCGATAGGCATTTCAGATATAGGTGCCGATAGGCATTTCAAATATAGGTGCCGATAGGCATTCAAGATATGGTTG